>JACGTJ010000671.1:41148-51184 GCA_014858695.1 Chrysomya rufifacies | reverse complement strand
TTTACATAACATCACGTTTGTTTTTGTACTATCATACATTGGCCAATAATCAAGCCTTAATGCAACGTGATTCGAATCGTACTCGGATTTGGTTTCCTATGTTCAGTTACTTTGAAAGTTCCGTCGATGGTATTATACCCAATGAATTTGATACAATCGGCGAAATTATTGATCAACTAACACATTTGCTAATCGAATTAAAAGACAGTATTATGCTAACGGCTCAACGCTTTTGGCTAGAAGCACCTAACTTGAATATATCCTCGCGTAATGTATTTTTTGTACCAAAAGAAGTTTTAAAGGCAAAACAACAGCGTAATGCAGCAACATCGACTTCAGCTACAGCAACTAGTACACCAATTGCAACAAAAGCTGATTTCTGGCGTGGTGAAATTACGAATACTGTGACGAATTCTACAAACATTTTAACAACTACAACTCCAACAACTATTACAACGAATAGTTTCGATTTTGAAAAACCGGAAAGAGAAACAACAACCATAACAGCTAATTTGGAAAATAGTGAGAGCATAAAGAATATTTCCACAAACAATAACACTAAAAATAATGAGAAATTTGCAAAGAAAACTATTTAACCCAATGGATAAAGTGCCCTTAAAAGAAAACCTAAACAAGCGCAAATCAAAATCCGTCAATTTCAAAATATTTTCGTTTCTTTCCTTTAATATTCATAAAACTCTAAAACTACCAAAGATTGTAGTGTAGTATAACAATACAAAGAATTCATTTCCTCAGTCAATCTTTTTATCAATCATTCTGTTGAGGTTATTAAGTTTAGTTTACTTAATATTAACAACAACATTCCATGATAAAATACTCTACAAATTAATTAAAACAAAACAGAAAATGAAGATGTATCGATATTTATACTAATCCCTTCCACTGTTATTTTCATTTATAATAAAATTATTTTTAACTCTGTAATATATTGAATTGAATTTTACTGTTTATTTTTACTTGTTACTTTGAATAAAATTTAGTTAAAAAATAATAAATATTTTATTGTAAATTTTTCTTCTTATACTAAAAGTAATTATTAGAGTATTGAGAAATTTAAATATTATATAGAAAAAATGCACAATTTAAAATTAATTAAATAGAAAATAATTCAAAAACACTAGTTAAACATTTTTATTAATTTTGTATAAAATCTTAAAATGTTAAATTTTATACATAAATCGAGATTCTATTATTTGATTTTGTAGATAATTTTATTAATAATTTTGCTAATAATATAGTTCAACTAAATATGTACTAGTAACACTCTACTTCATTCTAATTTTTATTTTTCGATTATCACTTTTCATTACAATTTTTATTGAATTATAAAGATTTATTTTTATCATACATACATACACACATACATACATATTTCTCTCACTGCATTTTTTATTAAAGTATTTTATTAACATATTACAAAATTGTAACCTAAAATAAAAAAAAAACGCATTTGTATTGAAAATTATATATTCTTTCAAGAAATAAGGTTATGCTATTATAAAGAAATAAAGAAATTCTAGATTTGAATTTAATTCTAAAAATAATATATTATTCTTTTTTTTTTGTGTACTTGCAAATTAATAAAAGAGTTATGGTATGTATGCAAAGAAATGCGGTAGATTTCAAATCCAAAGTTATTAATCTCAAAATGTGATTTTGTATATTGAATCAATAATATATTACGTTTAATTTTAATATATATAAAAAATTATATATAAATATAAAGATATATTGGGTTTGTTTGTAACATGTTTAAAATGTTTATTGTCTTGTAGTTTATAGCGATGTAACAACTGACAATCTAAGGCGAATTAACGAGTTTTTAATCGAATTTGGGTAAAGAATTTCTGACCATTGTATCCCCTATAAAATTAGCTTAATATAAAATGCTCTTTTTTGATATTGTGAAGATGAAATATTAACTTCTCTTTACGAAATAGTCACTTTCCTTCATTATTATTTCACTTTTTCCAATTTTCCAGATCTTCTCGAAACCCATCTCTAATTCTTCCCAGAATCACTAATTCTATATTTGAAAGATCTTTTCTTGTTAGAAGTTGTAGGCTTTGGAATTCTTTGCCTCTTTGTTTAAAAAAAGTTTAATTGCTCTAAAGCAACTTTTTTTATTACATTATTTTAATACACAAGATAATATTTAAGAGATTTTATTTAATTTGTAATACTGTCTGTTATTCCACACGGTAAATTATTAAGGAATTAAATTCTTTAAGATCGTCTAAGTGTTTATATTTTGTAAAAAAATTTAAGTTTTCAAAGGAAATATTTTAAATCATCAACAGGCAAGTGAATTAACATAACTAAATAAATGAAGAAAAACACAATATTTTCAAATACAAAAATATTTTAATATTCAATTTTTTATTGTTTACAAAATGTTTATGTTTTAATAAATATTGCTTATAAATATTTGCGTATTGTGTTAAATTCCTGTTTTTTAATTAAATCTAATTTACAGCTAAGATTATTATTGCTGAATATTATGATTTATTTTAAATATATATTAGTTAATTGTTATATTTATATACAAAGAGATAGAGAGAAAATGTGCATAAATAATAAATAAATAAATAAAATATTAAACCATCAAGGCTTTATTTATATTAAAAATCGTTGATTATTCCTAGTAATATGATTGTTGTTACAATGTTTGTTTTAATATTTTGAAGATGGTAATGTGGATGAATATGTATTATTTACAATTTCCTCTAAAGGAAAATGATAAAAATGATACAATACTACTTTGATTGGTTGTTGATATATTTTAAGTAAGATATTGGGATAGTTATCTAAAACTTATGCCACATTTTTTACTTATTTGTGGCGTGTGTATGGAGGCAATTGAAAGCAATAAGGGCACATCATTTTCTGATAGATTTAGCGCCGTAGTTACAGCACTCAGCGAACAAAAATCTGTTTCCAATAGAAATGCAGCCAAGGTCTCAGAGTGCAAATAAATTTCTTGTAATTTAGATTCCATAAAAGCTAAACACTAAAATATAAATTTTAGTTAAATTGTGTATACATACATATAGTTATTTAGAAATGTTACCTCATAAGCAGATATTCCAACATTGTGCATGGTTTGAACAGTTTCCAACATTGTTGAGACCAATTGAGACATGCCCACAGGAGCACTTTGACCGCCGGCATAGGGAAAATGCTGAGATTGTGAAGATAATAGTTTAACATCCCAATTTTCCATATCGGCTATGATGGCAATGTTTTCAGCAGGCAGTGAAATTAAAGAGGCAGAATGTGCGGCTAGTGCTAGATCTTCGCGTAAATTCATCTCCCATTTCTTAGGTGACGCAAGAGTTCCCTAAAATTGTATAGAAGTTATCTAAGTACCATTTATTACAAAAAGTTAAACATCCTTCATTACCTGTAATATCATATCTGGTACGTAGTGATCATTTACGCTTAAAAATAAAGACGGTACAAAGCCGACCGGCAACTTCATATCGCCTGGTGGTTCATCTTCTTGTGGCATTTCTTTTACACCCGGAATGGGTAATTTTAAAAGATGAATTGCTTCATTGACAGCAGCACATTTTGCTGCAACCGATGATATGGAACCACGTTGAGATAATGGTTTCTTTTGATTTGTGTTGTATTGTTTTTTGCGTCCCTCCTGGGTTGATGCTACCAAATTCGTTGTATCTTGTGATCTCTCTACATTCTCCTGATTACAGCCACAACCACTGTCAATCGAATCCTTATTATTGGAATTATCACTTGAATTTTCCTGACAACCACCTCCATGAGAAGTCGTTGATATAAGAGTTTGTACCGAAGTCTGAGAACTGACTGTGGGCATGGTAGATGATGTTGACGGTGGAGCTGTTGTTGTGTTTACGTTGTTGTTTGTAAAACAGTGTACTTCATCCGTTTCAAATTCTAGTTCCGTGGCATTTGATGGTGTTTGATAAGCATTTAGGAGACCATTGCATACCATACAATTGTTATTTATTGTTGCTGTCGTCACAGTAGTTTGGGGGAATGTATTTTTGTTGGTTGCAGCTGTGGGTGTTATGAAACCATTACCATCGATGCCACTACCTTGTAATTCGAGTTTTGAACATTTATCCATTAGCAAATCATAATTTGACATAAGTAAATTCTTACTTTTCATGTAGTTGGTAACAATTTGGGGATATTGTTCAAAATTGAACTTAACTCCAGAATGTTTTTTACTTAGCTGTTGTGAACTGGTGGCCGAATTATGCATGCGCTGATGCAAGGGACACAACAACTGATTGCTACTCGCGTCTTGTGTTGACAACGGTGACTCATTCTCTTCCGTTTGTGTCAAATCTTCAGTGCTTTTTTTAATGTTGACCAAAGGCTCATTATCGCCTAAAACAAACACTACCCCACCACCAACACCACCGCTGTCGACATTGCCAGTTGTTTTCTTCTCTTTACTCATACAAATTCCATGATCACGTTCGATATTCTTTTGACATTTCTCAAAATGAATTTGTTCTTCCAGACATAGGTTCTCCTTGACCGGTTCTATACCCCAAGTCATACGTTCACTTTTGCCCATACTGTTCTGTGTAATGAGATCTGATAAAGAGAGCTGTTGAGATTTGTTTTTTTCCTGTTGCTGCTGCGACTGTTGATCTTCAGATTTTTTACTTAAACACTGTTCTTGCAGTTTATTTAAATCGTTTAAAATTAAACCATCTTTGACTGTGGATGAAGTCATTCCCCAAAAGAAAGGTTTCTTTCTGAGTAAATTTTTACTTTCTTGACGCTTTGAGTTTAAATTGGAAGATTCTAGGGGTAGTGTTTCTATCTCAATGGCCTCCATTGCACCATCTTCATCCATATGAGTATCCTCAACATTCAGTTCAATATTATCCGGTGTGGTTAAAGTCAAGCGTATACGTCCTATACTTTGGCGATTACTACCTATTTCCTTTTGTTTGGCTTGTTGATATTGCTGTATGGAATTCTTTTCTATACCGGTATCCATCAAATAATTACCAATACGCAACTCTTGTTGTACAAAACGTGAATCTCTAAATGCCAATACAGTTGGAATTTCATTCATCTTATTGGTTCTAATAGCTTCATCAGTCAATTGATGATCATATTCATCGGATCCTTCTTCTTGCTCTTCATCTCGTTCTAACATCATATCCTCGTTATTGCCGTCCATCAAAGAATTTAGATTTGTTTTACATGTGGGCGTTCGCTGTAAAATTCCATCAGCTCCGCTTTGCAGCACAGATTTTCTGCTATATAAACAGGATTTTTTAATATGTTCATTTTTCTTTTGTGCCACGATTTCATTTAACCTCACTTTGTTGAAATCTTCCTTCTTCGAGGACCTGCGAACTTCGCCACATCTTATAAAATAGGTGAGTACATTTAACAGTCTTTCAATAGATAGTTTCTCGGTACCATAGATAACGGTACGTGCCAGCTTAGAGGGTAAACCTATAGCGCCAAATAAGTCACCCAATTGGGCCCACAGTGCGTTGTAAGGATGCTTTTGGGATACTTTAAGAAGTTTAGCTCTTTGTTCGATGGCGGCTGTTGAAGAGGAAGAATTAAAGGGTGAAACTGTGGGCACCCAACCTAAATGATGAGTTAGTATAGCTGTTAGCATAGTGCTAATAAAACTGTAAATACATAATTCAAGAATAATATTTCTATTTTTTTGAAATCATCATTTACACTTACAAATTTGTATCTTTGGTATCGGCAAATGACAAAAGCCAACACAACTCCTTTATAAAACGTTCTGCAACATTTTTCGAGTATTTACTTCCACTAGTGGTTATACTTAACCATACGGGACATTTAATTCGAGGTGCAGTGAATAAATCCAAAAACCATTGTTGAGTATCTTGCCAAATTTGAAACATAATTTGCAGAAATTGATTATGATGAATATAAGCTCTCTCTGTGCTGGCTCGCAAACGACTCAACATACTCTCTAGTAGAGCAATATGTTCGCTGCAGAATAATTCCATTTCCTCTTCGAACGACTCACTCATGGTTATGCACACTGCCAGCCCTAAGCGGGCTCTTCTAGCATTAGATTTCATATTATGTGAATTTTCCCGTCTCTTACCCATTTCGGGATTACTACGAGATTCGCTAGGACAATAATTGGTGCGTGGGTTGTTAACAGCTAAATTCATGCCTTCACTTCCACCGTGTGTGGCTGTAGCAGCATTCGTATTGGTAATATTAGTATAATTATCCGACACAAAACCTATTAAGTCGTTCATGGAATTTTCATTTTCAAATGAAGTCATCATATTACGTGATATACGTCTTTGCAGACTACCATCGCTAGACAACTCTAATAGATTACTGCTACTACCTGTACTGCTGCCACCAAAAAAATTCGAATCCATACTAAATTTTCTTAAACGTTCCGATTCCGATGTTACAGAACCCAAACTGCTACGGGTGGAATATTGATAGGAGGCGGACCATTGATCACTGGACAGTTGCCCTCGACTAAGCGCGGAATACCCGGAATCATTACCCGTACTATAAGTGGAAGAGAATCGTGGTCCACTATCCGCCGCACTGTCACTGTTAGTCACCAATGATTGCTGATCTAGCGAGGGGACATCTAAAGGTGATGATACTATCGATGAGCTGAGATCACTGGGTGTAAGGCTTATGTGACGGCCAATACCAACTGAAAATGGCAGAGAAAAGGAATTCATTGATACACCATCCATTGACCCATGATCACTGCAAATGGAAGTGCGTGGTGTAGCCAGACTTTGCGTGGACAGGGTGGAATATGGGGAATGACCATTGTGCTGTTTGGTAGGCGTTAGAAACACCTGAGAACACAACAATCTAGAGGGTGCGTCCAGCCAATGAACTTTTAAGGAGGTACCACGAAATGACATGGCCAGAGCACCAAACACCATTTCCCCAACACTCGAAATATCTGAAGAATTTGGGCGATTGTGCTGAAATTACGCAAATTGTAAAATTATTTCAACTGATTAATTATAGCATATTTCTTTATAAGATAAACTTACCTTGTAGCCATATTCATCACAAACTTCTATAAAATTTCCATTGGAATGTCCCTTGTTATGAGTGATTTGTTGTGTTGTATTAAAGTCTATAATTTCTTTGTGGTTATTGTTAACTGAATTATTGGAGGCATTATGTACAGATGATGCTGTTGTTTTTGCATTATGTTTACTGCTGCTGCTACTGATTTTATTACCATTATCTTCTTTAAGATAAACTTTTTCCAAAGCATTCGAATCAAATAGTAAACGTCTCCCTAGAGAGTCACACTCTCTGTAAACCAATATTCTCACTTGGCTTCCATCAAAAGGAAACTGACTAAAAATGAAAATAAGATTGGATTTAATTATATACTGTAATTTTATTTTAAAAATTGATTATATCTATATGTTAAAAATACTAAAAGTTTACGAGATTCGCCCATTATTCCACTCACTAATCAAAATTTCTAAACGTTAGGCACTTTTTAATATTTTCAAACGAAATGTATACAATCTGATAAGACGAGCGCAAAAAGAAAATAAATATTTGAATTTTATTTAACAAATAAATTATAAGTAATATTTAAAAATTTCCATTTAAATAATCTTTTTCCCACAAATTAAGAATCCCTGAATATACAAATGCAGTTTATATTTTCTTACGTACATTTTGTTATTATTAGTTTCAATGTCCCTGACCGACAACACAATTTTTAATATTTGACGTATTTAGAGGGTTATATTTATTTTCTTTTTTAAGGTGTGAGTGAAAGCACAATATTATTTTCAAATGAAAAATAGGAGAGCGAAACATCGGAACTTTTTCATTTACTCCTCTAAATTTAGAAAGCACGTGAGTATGATTACTCACGTCAAACCATTTTTTTTTTTTTGTAAATAACAGAACAGATAAAAATATCACTACTGTGTGTTTATTTCTACGAACATACAAATTAAAGTAAGGAACCGATCAAACAATCAATTGAATAAAACGATTCAATATAAAGCGCTGACGATTAAATCTATTGAATTTACCAAAAGGTGGACAAAAAGCAACAAATTATTTGAAAAATATCAATTATACGAATTTGGTGTTTGTTTGGTTAGATAGTTAATTATTTACCTACGTATCGAGTTAAGAATTAAATACAATCAATCATTGCAGAAAATGTATCATACTTTAAGTTATAGTGAACTATAATGATAATGGCAATAGAGGAGACTAAAGTTGTCCATTGATCCTTGTCAATTCTAATATTCTAAAATATATTCTAGTCCAATTTTCGTACCGCGCTTTTCCCAAATGTGGCCATTGTTGGTTGAATCGACCACATAGGTGTTTAAAATAGTATAAAAATGAAATATAATTATTAAAGCAAATTTATAGCATGTATCTGCTATAGCGTAGTGCAATGGTTAATAAGCAACTCCGTCGCACCTTATCCCTGAAGTTTTTGGAGACTGTCTTAATTAGTAATTTTAACTTTTTTAGGACAGTATTGCCCACTGTAACATGTAGATAGCTTGCATCTTAGACATGGGTTTGTACTATGACCTAGTCAATTGTCATTTTTAAGAATAGGTGGTGAAGACTAGATCCATTTTAGTGTGTAATACATTTTTTCTTAAACGTGTACGACGCACGATGTCTATTTTGCAAGGCCAGACATTTAATAAAATAAATTTATTTTAAGTTATAGAAAAACTTATATATATATACATTCAATCACGATACAATTCGATCGATTAGTTAATTGATTAATAAGTATGTTTTTTAACATCACTTTGTACTTTCTTATTAAACAATTAATCATTATTTAAATTAATGTTTACTTATATCTATACAAAAATAAATATTTACTTAAAGAGTGAGGAAGGAATAAAAAAAAAAACAGAAAAACAATATATAAAAATCAAACATATTTATATAGTAGAGAGAATAGAGACAGTATAATTTTTATGACTGGATAGATCTTGTGACTAAAGCATCTTGTGACTTTCTTTATAAATACTATACACAACTGTGACAGTTTATTATTACTTATACATATTTTTTCTTAAATATTTATATTATACAAAGAATATATATGTGTATTGAATTTATTTGTAGTATAACTGTGACCGACTGAAATAATAAAGAATTATATATACATAAGAATATTATGTGAAAATATACAATAACAATAAGATTTTTTATTTAAAGTATAACAAAGTATAACAAAAAACACATAAAATGTAATATTTGTTAAATGACATCGATTACAGACTTAACAAAGAAAATTAAAAACGTATGCATTATATTAAGTCCGACCTATTACTGTGCTCTTATTTTCTTTCATACGATCTTATACATGTGTCGTAGACGATAACGAAGTTATGTTGGTCATTTTTCATACACTTATTTATTTTTAATACTGTGATATATTGTTATTTAGTCCATGTTGTATTAAAATTTAAAACATATTTTTAATTATTATAATTTTATAATTCATTAGAGATTTAAATATAATTAACTTACTTTTTAGGTTTGTTGTAAACTGGCGCCTTCATACGTTCTTTATTCAAAATACAAAAGAAATCTTGGGATTTAATTTTCAATTACTTTTTTGTTAAATTAATTATTTAATAATATTGATTTAATTGTGAATGATGTTTTTGTTGCCGGCAACTTTTGATCAACCTAAATAATTTATCCACTTGAATTATATATACAATACATTTCTAAGTTTATCAATGATTCTAATGATACTGATAACATTCACCATTAAAATATTTGTATGCATGGAAAGAAAAGTATAGGCCTCCCATAAAACGCATTTTGCAAGAGACTGCCTTAAACTCTTTGAAACTGTGTCACTCATTCTCTCTGAGTCGCAAAATACGTACATAGACATATTTATAATGCTGCCATATTATTAAATGATTATAGCGGAATTAGAAAATTTACATTGGCAAATGTTGTATTATTTAGCATTATATATATATATATA
>JACGTJ010000671.1:20333-32995 GCA_014858695.1 Chrysomya rufifacies | reverse complement strand
AAAAAACAATGAACAGATTTTTTTTTTATTTCTTTCCATAAACTGAAAATCTTTGAAAAATTTTCTGCTAACAGTATTTTTTTTTTTAATTATTTAAATGTATTTATTCGAATTCAAAAACAATGAGCGAAAATAATGATTATTCCTTAAATTTTAACCAAAAATCAGATGTAAGCAATGACCGCATATATGTATAAGTGGTAAGTATACTGAACTCTATTGAAATCCGGCATGGTTTTTATTTTATTAAGGAAATTGTTTTTAATGATTATTTATAAGTTATTTTTCTTCAGAAATAATGATTACTTGTGAGTTTCATTCTTTTTACTAAATGTGATGAATATTTTTAAGTTTTTACAAAAAAACCAAAATTAAGAAACCGTAATTTTTACAAAAAAAAAAATTGAAAATTTAAAAAAAAAAAAAAAAAAAATAATAATTGAAAAAAAATTTTTTTTTTTGTAAAAATTTATCCTTATACAAATCGTAATTTTTACAAAAAATTTTACAATAAGTATTTATAAATATTTAGCAAAAAATCTATATTTTTATAAAATATAGTAAATTTTAATAAAAAAATAATTTTTAAAATTTTCAAAAATTTAAAATAAATAAATTCTGTTAAATTTTTCAAAAAGTTACTTAAGTTGAAATTTGTAACCGATTATGTCCAAAATTTAGCTATTATTGATATTAATAACAAAATAAATAAATCTAAATTTTTCAGTTTTATTTTAAAGGTAATAACTGAATCAATCACGATCAATGTTATTATAGGTTTTTGAAGAATAATAACGATTTTTGTTCACAAACAATTATCATTTAGCCGAAAAATGATATTTAAAAAGTTATACTAGTTTTTAATAAAAATATTAATTTTTGATAAGAAACACAAGTAATCACAATTTAAACTGGTTTTCGCTAAAAACGCTTATTACAAAGTTATGAACATTTCATTTAAAATATAATTTTTGCTCGTTGGAAGAAGTTATCACAAATTAATTTAGTTTTCTTTAATAAACGCTAACTGTTATGTACGTTTTAAGCCAAAAGAAACAAATTCGAAAGCAATGAGCAGCTTATAAAAACGTTTTTTTTTATTAGTGTTTAATAAAATAAACAATTTAACGTTTTTATTGGAGTTTTTCTCCTGTACAAATTCTTCTGATACAGTTGAAATCATTGTCCTATTACGTTGCTTGTATAAGTTCACAGTGATGGAAAAATTGTTATAATTAAAATTGTATTAAAGTGTTTTGTTTTCTGTAACTCTACTCGGAAAATTTTTTAAATTATTAGAAAATTTTTTATGTATTTTAAACTATGTTTAATTGATTTCACAATTTTGGCAATTATAGTTAAATCAAATAATGAATATTAATAATAAAGCGCATTTTATTTAATTTGTGATTTTTTTCTCTGTGTATTATACCAAAATTTATATTATCCATCTATGATTTGTCAAATTTATTTTATTGCCCAGCGAAAAAGGACAGCATTCGTTTAACTGATTTTAAATTTAAAAAAAAATAACTCTAAAAGAGGGTTGATATATCATCAACAAAGTATAGGTTGCATATTTTAAGTCATCCAAATAAAATTTGGAAAGTTTCCCGAAATATTGATAAAAGTTCTACATTTTTTGTATAACTTTATAAAATTAAAAAAGATAAGTAGAATATTTAAGGGTTTAACCATATAAAATGCCTAATTATGTAGGTAAAATAGCAATTTTATAGATTTCCTAATTAAATCGATTGGGTCACAAAGATGTCGTTATTAAATTTAAAACACTAAAAGTGATTTAAAGAAAAATTTTAAATAAATATGATTTTTATGAATGAATTTTACACACTTTTTAATGAACCTGCCGAAAATGTTTCTCTCATAGAAACATTGGGTTTTATATGAACGCGAAAAATGCCTAAATCGATCTATAATAACAATTCTTAAATGTCACAGAGATACAAGTGTTTAAGTAGTTTTAAAATGTATAATGACAAATAATATATGATCCCTTCCTTCCTATAAGGAGCACATGGCCTCAGAAATTCTAGTTGTAATTTAAACGTAAAATTTTAGTGTAAAGGATTTTAGTAGAAGAGTAAAACGATTAAAAAAACTGTTTTTGAAAAAATGGTTTTGGTTTTATATTCAAAAACCAATAAAAAAGTTCATTGAGATTTATGAAAATCAATTAAAATTTGCTAACTCATTTCTTACTAAAAATCAGTTATTTTGCCTTTGAAAAAATCTCTTTTAAAGAAATGTAAATATATGTATGTGTATTCTTTAGAAGAATTTAACAGTTTTTTTGCTGGGTAGTTGAAAATATCGATTGTATTAATTTTTGTTTTCATACTGACTGTTATTCGGATTGTGCGCATTAACCTGTAAAAAATATATATTAGTATAACAAAAATTAAAATGTGTATAGAAGAGAAAAATATTTTAAAAAGTATTTAATTCCTTTTAAATAAAATAATTTACATAAACGAAAACAAAAACTTAGATTTTTGTATTTAAAAGATTAGAGAATTGAATACATAACATATATAACGAAATTTTTAACTGTGGAAAAGTGAAACTTTATTTGTTCTATGTGTTATGCTGTATTATGTTACTACTTACCGAAGGAAAAAAATATGTTTTTCTTTATTGATGTTTTGTGGATAAATTAAGGATATTTTCAATTGTAAATGAAGAACATTACAGAATGTAAAATCCTTAAAAAACATACTTTATTGAATTGGGCAATTTTTTGAAATTCACGGTGGAAAACACAATTATGAGAACGTCATCATCACCAGCGGGTCATTTCTTATTTGTTTATAAATTAAGACCAATTATTTACATAATTTTACATTTGAATATATATTTCTACCTAATCAGTGGTGGTTTATCACTTACAAATTCAAATGGTATGGAATATCAACCACAGCAGCAGCAAAACCAACGACCCTATTTTGACGATATTAATTCTAGAAATGTTACAACAGTTACGGATGAAACTGCTATACTAAAGTGTCGTGTTAAGAATAAAGGCAATCGGACTGTATCATGGATGCGTAAAAGGGATTTACACATATTGACAACTAATATATACACATATACAGGCGATCAACGATTTTCAGTCGTCCATCCGCCAGGAAGTGATGACTGGGATTTGAAAATTGAATATGCACAGCAACGTGATAGCGGTATCTATGAATGTCAAGTTAATACCGAACCGAAAATAAATTTAGCGGTGTTGTTAGATGTAACTCCAATTTCGGTTGTTAAAGATGCAATTTCCGAGCCACAGTACCATGATTCTAAAGCAGCTAGAGCAAAAATTTTAGGTTCAACGGAAATTCATGTAAAACGAGATAGTACGATAGCATTGGCATGTTCTGTAAACATACATGCATCTTCTGTTCGATGGTACCATGGTTCATCAGTTGTGGATTTTGACTCACTTCGTGGAGGCATTAGCTTAGAAACTGAAAAAACAGATGTAGGTACAACAAGTCGTCTTATGTTGACCCGAGCGTCACTTAGAGATTCCGGTAATTACACATGTGCTCCGGTCGGTGCAATACCTGCATCTGTACGAGTTCATGTATTAACTGGTGAACAACCTGCCGCTATGCAAACTAGTAAAGGCTCTGGAATTGCGCCGAATGCCCACATGGCCATCGTGACATTCTGTATATTGTCAATAGCAGCGTGGCACTATTCAACCATATCACAAGTTTCTAATTTTATTTCAGTTTATAACGTCTTACAACATATACAACAACGGAAAAATCTGCTATATACAAAAACCAAAAATTTGCAACATATAAAACATGAACCCAATTATCGAAATCATTTCCACAAATACTACTGTTGCAAACAGCACTTTAGTAGCATAAGCACAAAATACGTTAACTTTTATCGATCAAATCGAATAAGGTGACTAGAGAAATACTCAAATGTTGCTTGAGAATGGCATTAAGAACTAAGATTTCCTATAAAAAAATAGAAACTAAGAGAGTTCTGGTTAAAATATTTTAACGCGGGACATATAACTTTAAAAAATGAATTCGTGCCAGTTTGTGAATGCATTTAGGAGGAGCAATTACATCGATCAAGTTATTTTAAAAAATATCAAAATGTAGAATTTTATCATAAAATTGGACACATTCCGTACTGGCAGATTCAAGATATTTATTATATAATAAATATTTTACCTTATTACAACAAGCAACATATTAATAACTAAAAAGTCATTAGAAAATAATTAAATATACTAATTAAGTCATATAAAAACAATAATTTATTAATAAATTAGCTGTTAATCATTAAAAAAGTAATTAATAAAAATTAATAAAAATAATAAAAAATGGGAATATTATTATTACAGTTCAAAAAATTATTTACTTTTACATTTGTAAAACAGGGAAATAAAAAATGCAAAAAATCGCATTAATCTTTTATATCTGAAATGACAAGTCTATGTGGTTGTAACTATTCTACTGTCCTGTGGAAAAAGATTCTAATTGATACAGTTGTAGCTAAATAGAGATTTTTAAGACGAAATTAGTTTGGGTCGAAACTATAGAATCGACAATTTTGTGTAAAATTACCCGATTCTTTTTAATCGTTTTACCTTCATATTTCATAAATAAGTATTAATGTCCCAATAAAGTTAACAACTTGTTTATGAAACGATTTAAGTAGTTTTCTGCATTTAACAACAAACTGTTTAGACAATATGAGAAATAAATGCCTTAGAGCCAGAATTTTTCGTTTTTTACATAAAAATAAAAATGTATACAATAGAATAAACCATTACTTTCAGTATTAAAAGTACCATTGGAAGCGATAAAATTTAAAAAATACGATAAAATGCTTTTTGATTTATACTTCGCCTTTAAAATTAATACTTTAGCTGTATTACTATCATGTAAAATTAATTTTTGTTCTACATTTACCCTATATGGTTTTATCATGGAAATTATTTTTTTTTTTTTTTTTTTTTTGAAGTGTAACAATTATATTTACTATAAGGTTGGCAACTCAGTTTGCCGGCGATTATACAGACTCTGACTTTTTATTCATGATCCTCCGCCGACGTTAAAATAGTGTTTTTACGACGTTGTCTTCTGAAATCTGAAGTCGGTTTTTTGGTAAATTGTTAAAATTTTTTCTAAAAAACTGAAGTTCAGTAATATTTTAAATAGCTTCATATTCCATACAAGATACACTACGAGAAAAGTCTTAACTATTCTACATCAAAATTAAGCATTTCTGCCAGCAACTGCTGCAACAGAAACATTTGTCATTCTCTTTGTGACTTTTGTGCGAGTTGGTAGTGTGATTGATGCGTCGTGAAGAAAGCAGTTTTTGTGTTTTAATAGCGAGTGAGCGTAATTATTAAGAGAAAATTTTAGTGCAATAAAACATATTTTAAAAGAAAATATTTATTAATTACTTCTAATTGCAATTTACAATTTCTTTTTTTTAACTAACAACGCACTGCCTTAAAAGAAATTTAATTCTTTTTTATAAAAAGCAGAATCTATTATATCGTTAAAAGCAATCAAGTTGAGTGATACAACAACGTCGACGTGAGCGTAGTAAAAAAATAAAAATCTAAAAATATTTTTTTTCTCCCAAAAAGAAAATATTTTGCAAAAGAACCAAATAAAAAGCTGATATATTTGCATACGCTGCTTTTAATACAAATTGAATTAAAAAAATATATATCTTTTTATTTAAAAAGAAAAAGTGAACGTAGAGGAAGAAAAAAAACTGATATAGTAGCCATGGTCTTGAAAGTGTACATTAGTGGCATGTCTGGCAATAAGGAGGTGAGTGTTTAATTCCATAATAAGTGTAATTTTTTATATGAATGATGTTATGACTTATTATGAAAATAATGTGGGCGGGGCACAATAAAGTATTGTAGCCTGGATATGAAAGGTGACTATATCGATGATAAAAATATTACAAATATGTTAATTTAAATGAACTCGATACGTTTTTATTTTAAAAGGGTTTATGGAAAGCAGTTCTCAAAAAAGCTTATATATAAAAACGCAAACATATAATGTATGTAAATAATATGATTATATAGTTCTATATATTTATATTTCATTCGTGTATGTATGTACATATGTGCATTGTAGATGTTTGTATTATACCCTGCAAACAATTTGATGACAGTTTAAATAGAATTTATTTTTGTAAATATTTCTTTCAATTGCTCATTAATGATGTATGTGTATTGTTAATCATATAATCATATCGATTATATTGAATAAATAAAGTTTTTTAATTAGGTAGGTGAAAATCTACATAATAAATCTACAATAAATACAAAAGTTATTTATTCGATTAGGTCGAGATTTAATTACCCAGCATAACAGTTTCAGTATAAATAATTTCTCTTGATAAGTGACGCTTATTTTTTGTTCCTAAATTTGTACTTACCATCTTTTACCATAATCAAAATTTCAACCTTATAGATTGTTTGGTTTTTGTAATCGCAGCTCATTCGACGCGATCTTTATTGTGCTATAAATAGATTGATTAAAAATCTTAATACAATCTGGAATAAAACAAATTTCTAGAAATATCTTTATAGAATTTCTAGAACATTTTTAATTCTTTTGTAATTGTTCGAAAATAGTGATTGTTCGAAATTGACAAAGTTTCGGCATGTCAACAATTAGAAAAAAATTAGGAAAAATCCCAGAACTGATCGAATCATAAGGTTTGGTTTTTAAGTACTGTTGTGTCGCCGTGCTGATATTTCGGCAAAATGTTTGTGGGGCAATATTTCATCATTTGTTCTTTTTGTTATATTGTTTTTGACGGGGGAGTATGAGGAATAAGTCTTTTTTAGTTGTTGTTTATTAAACTCGCACACAAACTCACCACCACCAAACATAAATAACAATGTTCGGCAGAGAAATCCTAACATAATTAGATATTATAGTGGTTATAACATGGTTTCAGTACAAAGTTTTCAAAGTAACATTTTTAATTTATTATCTTGGACATTACAATTTAAATTGTCAATAAAATAGAATAAATTTTTTGAAAACTTATAAAAATTTTAAGAACATGACTATAACTTGGAAACTAGAACAAATTTATTTCCACGTTATCGTAAATGTGTACTGTATTTAGTCTTAAAGATACTATTAATTTTTACATACAAGTAACTAAGTTTTTGTTTGCTGACAAGTGTAATAAGCATCATACAATTGTTTTTTGTTGTCTAGTTCTTTATATTTAGATTTTGTTGTATTTTGTATTTACATATTTATTATTTTGTGGAGATTTTTATTAAAATGTTATTGAATAAATTCTTATTAATTTACTTCCTACTACTGTCCAACCATCAAGTGTCATCATTAAACAGAATTAATTAAAAATATTTCAAGTATACTTTTTTGTTGTGTTTCTACTTGCTGAAGGTGTCTTAATAACAAACAATAATATTTTTAGTACAAATTAAAAGTAGAACTTTATAATTTGTTAACAAAATTGTATTTCTTAAACTACATGCTTTTGTGTTATCTTAAAACTTTCCAGATAGTTCTTCAGCTTAAAACATACATATGTACATATTTTGCTCAAAAAGAAGACAATGAATGAACTGGTTTTTTGTAAATACAAAACGGTTGTCTGTTATTTATTAACTTTTTTTCATAGATATTATTGTGTTGTATACTTTTACTAATGAATTCCAAATTATAGAAAATATGTACTATGTATATTATGTTTCGTTAATTTATGTATAAATATTAAAATTTTTCATTTTATGTATTTAGTTTTTAATGTGTTTACCCTAGAACTACACCAAATTTGTTTAAAAATTTTGATTTTATTTTTGATTAATAATATATCAATTAAATTAAAATTATGCTTAGCAAAGACTAGTTCATAATATAGAAAAGATTTTTTTTTACGGGAAATTTAAGTCATCCTGCGTTTATGAATGTACTAGTCAAATTAGTGGAATTTAAATGTTAATTGGATACATTAATGTATATATTTGACAAATGTAAAAATGTTTACGTTTATTTTAAATCAACTTGACTGAAAAGAATCATAATATTGATAGTAGCAGACAAACCAACACCTTTACATTTATACAAATGAAAAGTCATTGAAATGAGTAAACCTTTTAATTTACATACAAAGAAAAAATATTAATTCAACTAAGGCCTCTTAACTTACCTACAGCTTATGTAAAGTTGAATCATATCTATAAAGAAAATGATCTAAAGTTAGTTTATTTAAGTTTAGTCTTTTATTTCGCTTAAATTATGTATTTTTAATAATTCTGTAGTTCAATTCAAAAATTTTATATTCTAAATATTTGTTTTGTTGTTTTTATAAAACAAACTTTTCAATTTATCTATTTTAACTTAAACAACTTTTCTTAGTTTATTTATTTGTTGTCATTGGTTGTGTTATCTTTTTGTTCAACACTTTCTTGGGTGATATCATCATTGCTGGTGTTTGTATTTTTATTTTACCGATATGTGTTCTTAATAGCAATAATAAAATCAACCAAATACAAACATAAAGGTAAAGTGAGTTACTGGTGAAGTGAGTTTGTAAACCACATACTAGACACAACACATGTTAGGGGAATTATAATGGAAACAATTAAAAAAGACTATGATTTGTGATCGCTAATAGAAAAATAGACCTTTTATATGCATAAAATATGTTGTAAGAATATAAAAAAAATCTAGCTTGGAATTTTGCTTTTTAAGACTATTTAATTCCTTTGCCTTTTTGAAATTTCTGATTGAAATTAAACTTGCAATTCTAGAAATACTTTTCTAGAATTGCAATGGTATATTGATAAAATTAGGTCACAAATAATACAAAAGTCATTTTTCATTTTTAAATAACTCTAAACTTAAAATTTCAAAAAAATACTCTTTTGCAGATAAAAGTCTAGGAATTTTGATGGGTTTTTCTACAAACAATATTGTTCAAATAAATTTTGGATAGTATAAAGCTCTTTGCATATTTTATTTAGTTTGATTTTTACAAATTATTATAAAATCTTTTAATAAAAGAAATAACATTTTTCAATATTTTTAAATTCATTAATTTATTTAAATCAATGTATTATTATCTCTGTATATATTACTATTTCTAGGTGAAAAAACGCCAGCAACGTGTTCTTATGATCCTAGACAGTAAAAACATCAGTTATGAAGTGATTGACATTACAGAACCGGGTCGGGAAGCCGATAAAGAATTTATGCAAAATAATTCAACCAGTAATGGAGCAACGGTTAGTGACCCTGAACCAAGACATGCCTTACCGCCACAAATTTTCAATGAAGAAGAATATTGTGGAGATTATGATGCCTTCGATTTAGCCAATGAAATCGATACGTTGGAACAATTCCTAAAAGTGGCACCACCTGTCCAGGAAACAACAAGTGCGCAACAGGAAAATGGCGAAGCCAAGACTGCCAACGGCGAAGATGGAGAAAATAAGGAGAATGAAGGCGAGGGTGGCGATAAACCGGCTGCTAAAGATGGTGAAGAAAATGCAGAGGTTTGAAATGATTTTACTACATATTTTTGAGATGATAACAAAAGAAAATAAGAATTTGATATTTTTGTTTTCTTGAATTAATTTTTGGTTAAATAATTGCAAAGCAAACTAAATTAATCTATATAAAAACTTTTATTAAAAATATTTCTTACTATTAAATGGAAGTGTAAGAAACAAACACAAAAAACACTTCCTAGCAAACACTAACTCACTCTTATACACAACAACAAACCAACAAACATTTCCACTGACACTTTTTGTCGTACTCTCTGTCCTGTCACTTTTTTCGCTACCAAAAAAAATATTCTTTTAGTAATTATTATTTATTTTAAATTTTATAATTTTTTGTACTCCCATTTTCCATTCCATTTGACACAAAGTTTTTTTATTATTTATTTTTTATTCATTTTTATATTTTGCTAATAACATAAAACAATGCTACAATGTATTACTGTAATCAATTAAACAAAAACACATACTACTACAACATACATATTAAATATTATTGAGGCAACATCATAAATGCTGCAAATTATTAATTAATTATATAATAAAATATATATATGATGAGAATTATTACGAATGAAAAATTATTAATAAAATAAAAATTTGTATTTTGAAAAATCTAACACTTAGCTTATACTTATTTTAACAAATTAATTATTTTGCAACAAATTTTAATGAGAAATGAAAGTGTATCATATAAATGAGACCTAATAAGTTTTCTTAATAGAACTTTTAAAAAACCTCAGAATAACTTTTTAAGTTGGCTTGAAATTTGGTTCGTATAATTATATTAGTTATGGTTGGACTTATCCTTGTACGTCTGTAACTCCGAGTATTGGTGTCCCGAGGAAACTGAACTGAGGTATACTCAACTGAAGTAAGACTTAATCTTTTGATTAATTTGTTTTATCTTTAATATACCCCGATTTAAACACGTAGCTCGTTTTAATCTTAAGGAACATATTTTATTCCAATCGGCCTAGCCTAAATCAAAAACAAAGCCTATTGAAAAAGATTTTAATGGAAAATCATATTGAGGGATTTTCCACAATTAATACACTTTCATTTAGCATTATAAGATATTTTGTTGCACTGTGTAATTAAGGAGCATTTAACATTTGGTTTAAAACAATTAAAATTAAGCTTACAATATTTGTAAATAACCCAAAAACAAGAATGAATGAACAATCAAATACGCACACACGTCAAGAAGGAAAATCAGATAAATAACTATTTTGAGTTTAGAGAAATGTCCTTAAATGAAAACATTGTAAAAAGAAACCAACAATATACAAGATGTCAATTAGTCTATCGACTTGTATGTGCACGCGCTTTCTGTGTAATTGGATACAAATAAAGTGAACCAGATCAGATCTATGAATCATTACAACACCAACCAAATTTACATAGCTAAAGAGGGAATGCTAGAAAAGTAAAAAAGAAAATGTGTGTATATTAAATATGTTGCAAGTGTGTATTTTGTCATTCTTTCTCTATATATGTATCTGTATGCTATTTTTTTCTTTCTCTTACGTGCGCACTCTCTGTTTGCTTAAATGCATTTTATCTCCAAACAAATAAAATTAAACTAAACAGCTCGCCAAGCGCCCAACTTTTCGCAAAGCTGCTGAACAAGTCATCTTAATAATGAAAGTTTCCATAAAATTTTTAAAGAATACCGAAGAAGCAACGTCAAATAATTCCGAAATTGCCGAAAATGCCGACGATAAACAAAAAGAGAATTCCGAGGAGAAGAAAGAAGATGGTGAAGGTGATGATAGTAAAGAAACTAAAGGTAAACAAATGTGGTTCATCTCAATTAAAAGCGACTTAAATGATTTTCTAATGTTTATTTGATAACAAAAGAGGATGATAATAAAGAAAAGGATACAGAAGAAGGTGATGATAAGAAAGAAGATAGTGAAGCTGGTGAAAAGAATGAGGTAACGGATAACAAAGAAAATACTGAAGAGGAGGTGGGTGCTAGCTAAAAAGTTACATAAAAATTACTTACGCATGTGCGAAAAATTTGTAATTACTGTTTTGCATGTTAAAATGTTTGATATTTTTGTTTTAATTATTGTCGCCAGTAGCATCTTCGTCTAGCTATATTAATATACTCTTTTATACACTGGAATATCGATTTGATGAATGTCATTATATCCGGTTCCATTGTTAATAATATAATACGATTATTCAAAATTTGTACTGTGTTGTAAAAATGTTCACTGGAAAAACGTTCTTTTACATAAACTCCAATGTAAATGCGAAAGGAAATAAAGCAATAGTTAAAAATCTTAACATATAAAAATCTAATACTAAAATACTAGTATAGTTTCCGCTTGTAAAAAGCCATACACTATAATTCGGTAGCTAGATGTAAACAAATATTTTGATAAATGTTGTTAATTGTTGTTCTTCACATAATATTGCAGTTCAAGAAAATGATTGACTAAAATCAAACCGTTTTGCATACTAAATCTTTAAAAGTTTGTTGTTCGTTTACTTTTTAGCTTTAAGTTTTTTCAAGAGTAAAATCGTTAATTTAACCTGCAAGTACTCAGTTTTGTGGAATTTACGGAAAACGAACGGACCTAATGCTTAATTGAGTTTATAATTTTGTAAAAGAATGAAAACTTTTCATTCTTTTCATTGAAAAGATAACTAGAACTTGAAAAAATAATTTATTTTTGTGTGTTTCGTTGCATGTCTGTTCTTTGCGTTTTAAAGAAAGATTTATAAAAATTTGTAATCTGCCCGTATCGACTCTGAATTATGAAGCTAGTATAGTTTTCTTAATTATTTTTTCTTTCTTTTAGTATTTTAGGATTTGTTTCTTTATCATAGTTAAAAATAACACATTGTGGTCCTTTCGGTTGTATGATTTGGCAGTAAATATCGTACTGGCAGAAAACTCGTTATAATTCAAACTTGATTTTTATCAGAACCAAACTAGAAATAATAGAAAAATCTTAATTTTTACAAAAAATACAAATGTTTACTTTTCCGCCCACCTCCTATACAAACCTAAATTTGAAAAATATGGAATTTCTATGTTACATCATAACTTGAATACCACATTTGTATGCCC
>JACGTJ010000671.1:0-20233 GCA_014858695.1 Chrysomya rufifacies | reverse complement strand
TTTTCTATTTATTATGTTTTATTTGGATTTGAAGTTTATTTTTTATTCATTAAATGTTAAGTATAAATTAAAATCAAACATACAGTCTATTTATGAATTTCTCACCGGGATTGGATTGGAAGTAAAATTCCAAACCAATTCAAACTAAAAAGCTTTTAATAAAAATATTTATTAAAAATACATTTAGAACTAAACAAATTCTTTTTACAAATGACTCCTGATAAAATAAAAACGAAAATATTTCAATTGTTAGGGTATAACAATTTATAACTACCATAGATGGAAAGGTTTGGGCATTTTCCTTTATGTTACATAAAAAAAATGCCCAAACACCCACCGTTCTGTTTAGAATCACTTTTTAGTGTATTTAACGATGTCCGTACGCTCGCAGTTTTAAAGCTGTCGTCTTTGGTCCAAGGATCCATTATTTGATCCTATACTATAGCCTATGAATGACAAAAATGCCTATATATCTCTCTAACTTTATAAAAAAAAAATAAAATTTATAATAAAAATCTAAATTAACAAAATGGACGTTTCAATAAAAAATTTTAATTAAAATAAAAATAATTTTATTATAAATAATGCATATAATATATAGGAATGCAAATCCAGAAAATCCCGAGATTTTCGTTTCGGAATTTTTTAGGATTAATAAGAAGAAACAAAATAATCAGAAGCTAACAATAACTTTAGTTTATACAAACTAAACATTTGACAATCTATATTAAAAAGTGTCTTTCCAATTTAACGAAAACTTCGATTTTTAAAATATGTGTTTTTGAAATTCACAAAAATACGTAAAATAATGATATTGAAATTAATTTATTTTACTTATTTTGTAGAAGAAAGATTTGAAATTAATATGGCACATATTCATTTAATCGGGAAACTACCGCCTTTAATTAGCATATAAATTCCGGTTTTTGATTCAGTGTTATCGTACTTATATGAAAATGAAAGCCAGTTGATCCCATGAAATTTTTTGGCTGCTTATTACTAGATTTTACTAATTTTGTATGTGCATACTATTTTGCTTCAAAGATTTTATTTAAGATTGTTTATGCAATACATACAGCCTGTAGCAAATGACAATTAATTATTATGCATGATGTTCAAGTTTTTATCAGTTATAATATTAATCGATCCTTTCGTAAATTCATCTTATAAACTAATACGATCTCCAAGTTGAAATTAAGAACGTTAAATGTTTGTTAATTTTAACAAATGATTAAGTTCATGATTTAATTGCAATTTAAACGCAAAACATAATTTTAAAACACAAAAACATAATTTAAACAAAAATCCATATATACAACTTCACGAACAGAAAACCGACGAAACTGAAAAGAAGGAAAAAACTAAGGATGATGAATCCAAGGAAGATAACACTGAAAATAAAAATGATGAAGAAGATGCTGACAGCGAAAAGAAAGAAGACGATGCTGAAGAAAAGAAGGCTGAAAGTAATGATTCTAACGCGATCGACGCTAAAGAGGAAGTGGAAGATGGAGAAGCTAAAAATGAAGAAAAAGAAGATGACAAAGAAGAAAAGAATGAGTCTGAAAATGTAGAAGACGAAGAAGAAAATGATGATACTAAAGGTTCCGAAGAAAAGGAAGAACATACAGAGAAGACTATTGAAGAAGTAACAGAAGAGGAAATTAAAAAAGAAGAAAGCGAAGAAGTTAAATCCGAGAAACCCAGCGATGAAAATGAAAAGGTAGAAGAAAACAGAGAAGAAGATAAAAAATCACAGGATGAAGACACTGCTAAAGAAGAAGAGGAGGAAAAGAACAATGTAGAAGAGAAAAAACAAGATGATAAAGAAAATGAAGAAACTAAGGAAGATACCAAAGATGACGAAAATGAAGTAGAAAATACCAAAGAAAATGAAAAATCTAACGAAAACGGTGAAATAACAAAAGAAGAAGTAAATGAAACGAAAACAACAGAAGATGAAACACAAAATGAAGATGAATCGGAGGATTCTTCTGAAGAAGAAGAATGAAAAGGGCTGCAAACAATATACAATTCTAGATTATGACTGATGACTGATTATATGAACTCTCCTTCACTGCTCTCTGCATAATTTATTTTACAACACATACCCACAAAACACACGTAAACGCTAATATATTCACAACCAAATACAATATGCATCACTATAATTGGTTTGGAAAGCAAAAAGAAACACCTTAATTTCAAACCCACATTTTCTAACTTCCTAACATCATAATTCGTAGAGAGTTTAATTTTATTTGGTTTTTTCCCCAAAAAAAGTCGAATTTTTAAATTATATCCCAATGTAAATAATTTCAATTTAATAAAATGGATTTAAAATTAAGGGTTTATATATATAAAGTATATACATATTTATTTTTTTTATTAAAACAGCAAGAGAAAACAGAACCAAAAAGATTTTAAGCACAATAAGCTAGAAACTTTGTTTTAATAATTTATTTATTTTAATATAACCACAGAACCAGGGGTTCTTACAAGATCCGACTTCACGAACAATTTTTTGGGATTAGAATGGGACTGCAACCCCTACTACTTTGAATAGTTAAATTACAAGATTTTTTGTTCAGTCCTGGTTTAGATCTCGTTAAATTTTTATTCAGTTCTAGTTCAGTTTTAGTTAATATCTGTTTTAGATATCCGCAACCCTCTCGGAGTTTGCATATATTTAAATAATACAAGCTTTTTATGAACCTTATTAATTTTCACCAACAAATAGAAAGCGATTATTGTGAAATAATTGACTAAAAACGCCAATTTTGCATCATGTAATTTTTAAGATATCTTTTCAAGAAATGGACTTAAGTAAGATTGGAAAGGCGAACAAGATTTAAATAAAATGTTTAATACATTCTTAGACAAATTTTGATAAAAACAAAATTCAAATAAAATTAGAAAACTATTGAAAAGTAAGTTATTTTTGCGAAATTTACAAAAGTCGAAATATGAATTTTAATAGATAGTACCTTAGAATTCTGTGCACAAATCTGACTATAGTTTTTGTCTTGTTGCTTAAGATGAAATTTGTACATTTAACATAAATTGTTTATTTTTCTTCCGCCAATTACATCATATTTAGGTTACCCTACAGCACCAACAGAAGTCTATGGAAACGATAAAATCAAATGACTCGAAACAGATTGTGGATCAGTTTATCGTACGTGAGCAACATGCTGCTGGAAACTAATTAACTATGCGTACACACATACAACAAATCTTAATATATCTATCTACATACGTATCTATTATGAATATAATTAAAAATACATTTTATTTAAATATTACTTTTTTATGTTCATTTTTTATTAATAATAAATGATTTCTTTATTACAAAACTAGTAAAAATGCTTAATTGATTTTAACTATAACTCAACATATAAACCTTTTACATTATTTAGTTTAATTTTTTTATCGTTTGCAGAAGAAGTTGGTATATTAAATCTTTTTTTTTATTAAAAATTCATCCTTCAAAATGTTGTCTTCAAATAAAAGAAAAACAATTAAAATTATAATATATTTTTTTAATTAAAAATAAAAATAATTGATGGAATTAGAAGAAAAAGAAAAGTTTCTAAAAACACTTTCTTAACTTACATATATTTGTATCGTAAATACAATATAATAAATATGATTAGTTGGTTTGTTTGTTGTATTTCTTGTCGTATTTTTTTCTTTCTTATTGTTTTTTTTTTACTATATAAAATGTATTTTGTAGTGTTTGGTAGTAGTAAAAGTTGTTATTGCAGGAGGGAAAATATTTTTATTTTTGATGTGGTAGAAGTATGATTTTAATAATTGATGATCTTGTGGTAGTTGTGGAGGAGGTGGTCTTTTGAAATCTGTAATATAAAAATGGTTTTATTCAGAATCCTCCTCATCGGAAGTGTCAGTCGTGTAGTCACTCAAATTTTCAGGTTGATCATTGTTTTCATGCTCCGATTCACTCAAATCCCATTGAGGATGATCTGTAGGTGGCGCTGGTGCTTTCTTAACATCCAGCTTAAGCTCTTGTTGTTGGTCCATGCCAAGATATGAATCTAAAAAATAATAAATATGTTACTTAAAAATACATTTTTAATTGTAAAATATACAAATACCTGAACGCAGACACACGGTAAATGTGTAGAGTCCTGGCCAGCGCGGTGCTGTAAACTTCAATTGGATTTCTTCTTTTTCTACTAAATTTGTAACATGATAAGGAGCAGTAAGCAATGTACGTGATTTGCGATCACAGATATAAGTCCACCAATATTCTTGTTTCTCTTCGGGGAAATAGGGACAATGTACGGTGTGAGAAATGCGTGATTTGCCTTCGAGTTTTTCACGTTTATTAAGTTTGGCCTGTAATCTTTCCCATTCCTCATCGTCGTCATCATCCAATGAAGAATTGTTTTTAGTATGTTTCTCATTTTCATCATCACTGCCAGAAACGGAATCTTTAACATCATCTATATCACTACCATCAACATCAGAATCAGCTTCGGAATCGTGTTTGGCCAATTCTTGATTTTCCGTAGTTGAGGAAGTAGCTTTAGGTGGTTGAGGTTTTTTCTTTTGATTAGCAACTGGTTTTTTGCCTCCCTTACCGCCTTTACCCTTTCGGGGTTTAGCCCAAGCAGATGACTTCTTAACAGGGGCAGCATTTGCGGCTGAAGCTTCATCTTCTTCACCGTTACCATGTTCTTCATCATCCCTAGGATAGATTTTTATGAAATGCTTTCAAATATGGATTATTATTTAATACTTACTTGATACCTTGTTTCTGTGGCACTTTGGAATCACCAAAAAGAGTTTTCATATCTTTGCGCACCAAAGTAACTGTTACCGTTACTATAGCTCCAGCCGTAACGACATTTGTATTCTCGTCGTCTATAACCTCACAACGTATCGAGAAATCAACAGAAGGCATCTTACCCAACACTTTCATAACATTTTCATATTCTTGATCAGAAAGAGATTTTAAAAGCTGACGACTTTCTTCGGGTGGTAACTGAGCAAATTGTTGCAAATTTTTAATGTGTCTCTTTTTGTTCATAAAATACAAATGATCTTCGGTAACATGGGGCAATTGCAACAGAGGCGATTTGAATTCCCACAAAGCTTGTATTATCATGGGAGACATTTTCATGCAATTTTCAATTGTTTCAATACTAGGTAAACGTGGTACGCGTCTAGCGTAAGCCAACATTACTAATTGATGGACACAGGATACCATTTCTTGTACTAAATACGGACACTTTTTAACAATAAATTGACGATCTTTTTCTAATGTCTCGGGATTTAGAGGCATGCGAGATAAATGGGCGTGTAAAATAGCTCGAGCTTTAATGGAATACATACGACACAAGGGATGTTCTTTACATTTCTCATTCAGATTAGGTAATTGTCGTATAAGCTGAGAATATAAACCAAATGCCCTTTATTAATTTCATAGATTTTAAAAATACAAAAAAAAAGCTTACCGCTGGTACTTCTTCATTATCTGATTGACGTTCCACCACCTGAGAATTATGACGTTTATCGAATTCTAAACTGGCTGCCAACACCATCAAAGCACGTTTTAACAACATATGCGGTGTTTTATGTATAAAATAAAAATACATTTGTGTTGTATCCAATAGAACTTTATCGCCTGAATAACGTATAGATCGATACCACCACATGCCCACAACCGAAGGTAATGCCACCATGAAGATAAGACCATAAAGTCCCAAAACCCATACGGAATTCTCCTTTTCCACAATCCATGAAGGTAAAGCAATACCAAATGACATAGCCCCAGGACCATCAGGATTGCCGTATTTCTCATAATTCTCTTTGGCTACATCATCGGTCAAAGCTTGATAAGCTTTAGATAACTTCATAAATTCTTTCTCATCACCAGTTTCCTTATCAGGATGGTAGATAAGAGAAAGTTTACGATATTGTTTCTTAATTTCGGCCATTGAGGCTGTGGGTTCAACACCTAAAATTTCAAATGGATCAAAACTGGCCATTTCATAATCGAATTGTGAAACACGGTAGGCCAAGAAAATCAAAAGAGCCCAACCGAGGACTAGGCTCATTTGAATGCTAAAATTTTTCAAAGCGCGATATGGTTCTGCTGTTGCTAAGATAGCTTTTTTCTTGATACAATCGGGACACTGGCATTCTTCTTTTGCCTTTTCAGGGTCTGAAAGCAAAATATTAAATACAGTATTTTTAATACACATGTGGTGGGAGTTATTAATAAATTGTTTAAATAAGGTTATTCATTTCTATCTCTATAGATATAAAAGTATAAAACATATGTGAAAAAAACTGTTGTTTATTTGATTGATTTAAATTGTATGTTGATAAATGACTAGTACTGTTTGTGTAAGTTTTATACATAATTATTAATACATATTAAAGTAATTAACGTAAACAATTATTATGAACATTAATTAAATTTAAGTAAAATTAAAATATGAAAACTCTAAAAGAATCACGCCATAGCAAGTAAAAGTTATTCATTTAAATTTTCTTAAAAAAAAGGTTATATTTATTTTATTCGAAATTGATAATTCAATTAAATACAGCGTTTTTCGAAACAGGCCATATCCGTCTTTCTGTATGTTGATAGCATGATAGAAATCGCACCGGATAGCAAAATTTGACACTAATATTTCCTTTATGTAAAATTTGTTTGGTGTCAGAGCAATGTCTAAATGATATGTTAGAAGAAGAACGGGGAAATGAATATTTCTTGATTTTAATAATTTTTTTTAATATCCAACAATAAAATCCTCACTAAATCTTATCAATAATTAATAAAAATGTACAATAGGGATATATGTATTATTGTTATTATCAATGTATATAATTTGCAAAATATCACGTTTTCATTAATTTAAAATAACTGAAATTAATAATAAATTGTTGGTAATTGTAACGTGAAATGGTGTATTAGGTGGAATATTTAAAGTTCTTAAGCCAACAACAACGATACCACAATGATCGTTTTAAAGTCTAACATATGAAACGAAGAAACAACTATCAATTATATACTTATACACATGCGTTCATACACAAAATGCTATACATATGTGCTGGTTTAGTAAGTAAGTTTACTTGGATTGACTCTCTTAATTCAGGCACTTTCACCAAGTCATTAACAATAAATTTACATTACGAAAACAATTTGTCGGCAACACTATGTGAATAAATAATTGGAACGTAACAGAAATGTTTCTACTATTAATTGCTCCAAATAGATTTAAATTAAAAGTTATTTTTCTTTTTTTAATATTTATATACATTTTCAATTTAATTATGAACAAAATAATATATTTTATTGCAGTTTTCGTTTGCACATTATACACATCCCACACCCCACCTGATAATCACACATCATTACTCACACTCAACAAATATTCGAAAACGTAACCGATAAACACACGTACAAAAATCATTGATGATGGACTGCGATTGACTACTCACCTTCTTTCTTTTTGCGGGGCCAATAGTATATTGTTGTTGGTATCAATATCAGTGCCAGAAAGGATAAAAGAAAATAATAAAATGTTCCACCACTTTCATCATATTGAAACTTTTGACCCGCCATGATATTTAATTTCCCTTATTTGCAGCCGCTGCTGTTCTAGGTGTTGGTTAGTTCGTCGGTCGTGTAGCTGTTCAGGTTATTGTTGCTGTTGGTATGTACTATTATTTTGCTGCTTTCTTCTTTATTGAGGCTCTGACGACGATATGGATGCATTCGTTGTTCATTCATTCACTACTTGTTGAACACGTTGATTTAATACGTCCCTTTCATATATAGCACTAATTTGTCGGACTATTTAATGTTCTATTGCTAATTATATATTTAAAGTACAAAAAATGTATTTTACTATGAAATAAAATAATGCTAAACACAAAATTTTCTACGCCGTGTATTGAAAAATAAACTTTTCTTCTCCATCGAGTACGGCAATTACATTCTCTTCGTTTTGACACGTCTCCGAAACAGAGTTGTATTTCAATGTTTCGCAAAGCCGGTAACTTTATACGCCGCCAGTAAACAGAGATGTATATTTAATTTAAAAATTTTTGAAAATCCGCAAACAGCGCTGCCATCATGTTTTTTCTGCTATAATTGAAGGAATTGTTTTTTAAATAGTAGATTTTCCTAACATTGCATCCAAGGTACATAAATGTGAGTAGTTACACGGTTAATAACAAGTAAGTCTTAGTTTATACCATTGCAAAAGGGAACAGGTGATCAGCTGATTATTTTTCGATCGATTTGTTAAGTATAATTGAAATGTCAAATTTTGTATACGAATGCATACATATTGCTTTGTTTATTAAAAAATGCATAAAAGAAAATTCAAAGAAATTGACGTAATATTTGCGTAGTTACCTCAAGTGTATCTGACAAATAAATACAGATTTGTTATTCGTTTATTACAATAAATGCTTAACTTTAGTGTGTTTCAATTTCAACAATCACTTTTTCCTTTTTGCAGTTAAAAATTCAACAAGAGTAAGCAGAGGCAGCTTTGCCAGATTAGGAAAATATTATTTCAAAAAAGATTTATCGAAATTGGTGTTAATCTTGGTATTTAATAGGTAATCAGATTAGGGCAAGATGAGGCATATTTTTACAGTTTACTTTACAAACATTTAAAAACATAACTTTTTTACACCCACCATCAAAAAATTATGGCGGGTATATTGGTTTGTCATTTCGTTTGTAACATGTTAAAATATTCGTCTAAGACCCCAACATGTATAAATACTCTGGGTCCTGGTAAGATTCTAAATTGAAAAATATGAAATTTCTTTGTTAAATAATAATATGAATATCATACTTGTATGCACAAATGGATAAATGGACGTGGCCCGTCCACATTCTGCCCACTTCATCATTTATTTTATTTAATCTTTTTTGATGGTGGGTATCAAGGATTCAACCAAGTCGGATATAATCTTACTTGTTCTTTATTGCTTTTCTGTAGTATATTAATTGTACAACTGGCCCATAAATTTCTTATTTATGATCATAAATATAAAAGAAAAAAAGTAAGCAATAAATAAAACAATAACAATTAATTTCTTTTTTTTTTTTATTTTCCGTTTATACATATTTTTAAATTATTTATATTTACGTAATATTTAATGCTTTTCGGAGATTTTTTGTGCACATTTTTTTTATTTTTGGGTTTGGCAAGAAAAAGAGTCTGGCAGCACTAAGCAGTGGCACCACGAAAATATAATAGAAAAACAATAAAATAAGCAAAAGTAATCAGAAGTTTGTGAAGTAAACTCTGAAAACGGTGTCGTTACGAACTCTCGAGTACAAAAAAACAAAAAACTTTAAAAATAAACAAAAATAATAAAAATAGATGTGTAATAAATCTGTGCTTAAATTTAAGTTTGAACAAATTAAAATGTTTAAATTAAGAGAAAAAGAAATATTTGTAAAAATCTTGAATCTGCATGTGAATAAACAAATTAGTGGTACCACGGAATACGGATGATAAATGTATTAAATTTAGTGGTACCACTAGAAAATGTAAGAAAAAGTAGTGAAATGTCAAACATAAGAAATTACTCAAGTAAGTGTACTATTTGACACCAGATGTCGCACAAAACCTTTGTCAAATGCAACTCTAGAACTGCCATACAAATAGCTGTTTGTGTATGTGAAAGTGTGTGTACGTACAAAACCCATATCTTAATGTTCGTAGTAGAGCCACACGCCATATTTAATTTCCAAAGGCAATGAAAGCCATTTTTCATTAAAAAATATCTGTGCAATTTTTTTTAATGTAGAATTTTTACAATCTAAGAAAATGTTAAATGTACATTAAAAAGAGTCAAATAAAAACGTAATATACGCTAAATAAATTAATAAAATTAAAAATAGTTTCGTATAAAAAGGTTGGTTTAAAATTTGTGTCAGAAAGAAAAAAAATCAAAGCAATTTGTTCACTTCGTTTTAATGGCTGCTTTTTCATTTTTGATTTCTTGCAACTAAATTGTGTGTATAGTGTAAAGTTTAAATTTTATAATTGAGAAATCTAATTTAATAGTTTATAAATTAAATGTAAATATTTATAATGGAAATATTCCTTAAAAATGTATTTTTATTTTATTATATTAAGTCTCAATTTATATCATCAATAATCAACGTTTGTGTGTGTATTTTTTCATTCCTTCCTATTTACATTTGCAGTGTTGCCAGAATGGCTCAATACTACCAAATACAAAATATTGATGAGCTAAAACACATCTATGCTACAGATGTCCAAGTCGTACATGTGACCAGTGATGATGTTGGTGTCAGTAATCCAAATAGAGCCCAGGTTCATAGTTTTAATATTACTAACATTACATATTTAAGATTTTAACTTTGCGTATCAAGTATTTCCAAATTTGGAAATTATGATGCAGACTTTATGTTTGTTTACTACATAAGCATTTAAATATAATGTATTTATTATATTGCCTATTGTTTAATGAACTAAACATTTTACTAACTTATTAATATGTTACTTAAAATATTTTACAAATTTGAAGGTACATATTTTTTTTTTTTTTTTTTAAATTCACGAAGATTTTTTATAAAATGTGTATTCATCAGTTATTAGATTAGAATTATTTACACATATGAATATATAACAAAAAATAAAAATTAGCTTCCCAATTCAATCTAAGAAAAAAATTAAATTTGTAAATAGTTTCATATGTGACATACTCTAATTTTAAGTGATAGTTGGAGGTATTTCAAATTGAAGCACCGTGATAACTGATTAAACATTTTGTTTTCCAATCAACTCCAAAATTTTTTATTTCCATTTTTTTGGTTCTAAGATTTTTATATCAAAATATTATGTAGTTATATTTTTACCTAAAATTTTATATTATACATTGTATCAGCTATTTAAGCAATTTTAACATATTTTTTTATTCCAATAAATAGCAAATTGTTTTAGATGAAACACAACAAATTCTACTTCAAAATGATGGACCTCAACAAGTTGTCTATCAAACGCAGGGTACGCCTACACAGTACCAACCTCCTCAGGCTGGTACTCACTACACAATTCTGGGTGAAGATATAAATCAACCACAGACCCAAACAGTACATCAACAGGCACAACAAACTCAAGCTCAGCCGCAACAACAACAACAACATCAACCCCAACAGCAACAAGTGCTAATGCACCAACAGCATCATCAAGTTATAGATTCTCAACAACAGCAACAACAACATCAATTACAAACTACTTATCAGTTGCCACAAGAAACACAGCAACAAGCTCCGCAACATATGCAGACTCAAGATCATCAAATGCAACAGCATGTTCAGACACAGCCACAGCAAATCTATTATACAACCGATCAACTGGTCCATCAGCAGCAACAGCACAAAAAAGTCTATATACAGCAACAACCGCAGCAGTTGCAACAACAATATCAGCCGCATCCACAACATCAACCACAAATGTTGCATCAGGCTCCTCCACCACCACAGCCACAACAGCAACAACAACAGCATATTCTACAAAGTCCTCAACATCATCCACAACAGGTACAAGTACAACATCAAGTATCGCCCAGCCATCAGCAGCAGGCTCAACAGCAGCCTCCACAGATAATATATAGGATGCAGCCACAGCAAACGCAACAACTGCAGCAACTTATTGTTCAGCAGCCATCTGGACAACAAGTATTGATACAACAGCCACAGCAACAAGAGTTAATAATGAGACAATCCATGCCCCAACAACGTATCATCTATAATAATCGTGTTCTATACTCAACCCCACAACAATCTCCACAGCAGCCGCAGCAACACACTGTAATGGGTCAATCGCCTCAAACACATCAACCGCAGCATATACAACTACAAACTACTCATACCACCATGCAGCAACATCATAATCAAACTCATCTTGTACAACAGGCTCGTGTTGTTCCTTCCCAACATCAGCAACAGCAACAAGCTCAACAACAAACACCCCCTCCTCCACCCCAACAAATGCAACAAAATGTTGTCTACCAACAGATACAAGTTCAAAACAACCAAATGCCTAAAACTTTAATGCAGCAACAACAAACACAAAACTCTCCACAACATCAGCAACATATACAGTTGCAACATCAGCAGCAACAGCAAACGCAAATGCTCACCCAAGCCCCCAATCCAAATGGTACCACAATTATACGAACTGGTGTTGCCAGGGGTGCAAAAATTGGTCGAGGTGCTATGATAGCTCGAATGCCTGGAGGAATGCCTGGAGTGACAAGAGCAGAAATAAGACCAGGTTTTAATACTGGTGGTACTATAGGTGGTGGTGGAGGTCAGATTCTACGTACTCCTCGTCCACGTTGTAGCACGACAGTCGGGTCAACTACAAGAGGACGAGGAAGAGGCGCTCGTGGTGCTACAGCAGCAGGAAGAGGTTCTCCTATTTTAGGCAATAATTCTCAACTGGGTACTTTACAACAAGGGAAACTAGTTACTCAGGCACTGCCAAACCAAGGTATACGACAGGTGTATCGAAGTCAAGTTGATACTGGCGGTATGGCAGTTCAACAACAACATCAACACCAGCAAGTACATTTGGTACAAAGTCAACCCCGCATGCCAGGGGTAACTGCACGATTTCGAGCTCCTGCCATTGGAAGTCCGCAACAGCAGCCACAACAGCTTCCACAAACTTCTGCCGAAACAAACCAACAACAGCAGCCTCAAACCTCAGGCGCAGGCACATCTGGTGGTACTGGTCTTGGAGATTTGGATTTGGAAGATAGCATACAGGCAGTATTAGTGACAAAAGATTCTCAGCAAACAACCAAAGTAGCTTCCGCCGGTGTGGCGCCGAATCAAAGTACCCCAACTGTAATGAACAATAGCGGTTCTACACCAGTTGGAGGAACTACACTCACTACATACTATACAGCCAAAGATGATGACGAAAATCGTATGATTCGAACACAAAATGGCACAATGTCGTTGGCTGAATATAAAAAACGCAATGCTAATGCTAATGCAGGTAATCAAATCATTCAAAATCCCGCTTCTGCAGCTAGTGGTATCAAGCCTTTGCAACAAACAGCAGGATCAGCAAAAATTTCATTGCCAGCAGCAGCTGGCCAACCCTTACACAGTGTTCCGGTAGCTCGTGTTGCACCACAAAAGCATAGCGTGAATAAAGAACAAGGAAATGTTCCAGCTGCTGGTAGTACTGGAAATAGTAGTACAACAAATAACTCTGTTAATAATCCCCAAGTTGGTAGCGCTGGACCTCCAGCCGGTTCTTCGGTGTATCAAACATCACATAATAATTATGAAATACAAACGCAACATGTGCTACAAAATCGAGCAGGTCAACAAATGGCAGAAAAAGATCGTAACAGTGCTAAAATGTTAGTTATTTTGGTATCTGGTGAGCAACGATTGATAACATTCACATTACCGCGTGAATCGTGTACTGTCCAGGATCTATTGGAACAGGTTGGAGTGCCGTTTGATAATAGCACAACTATACAATGCGTAGAGAATCCTGGAGCCAATATAGATTTTGTTGTAACTGTAGGTTTTTCGGTTCAAGAATCTGCTAGCGAATTAATTTCCAGAGCAGAACAAAGTCTACAAATCAGTAGACAACAAGAAAGTATGCAACAAATGTCCGGTGGTGTTAATACGGGAAATCAAACTGCTGCTTCCACTAATCCCAGCGAAAGTAATGGACAGAATACGGCTGTAGCTGGAACGAGTACAACAGCATCGGCGCCTACAAATATTGCACAAACGTCTTCTGATAACACTGTCAAAGACGCGAACAGTACAAAAGCAGTGGCAGCAGCTGGAAATGTCACTGCAGCGCCTGCATCCGCCTCATCTAGTTCAAAAGCAACTGAAGAATTACCTCAACGTAAACTTATCCAAGGTTTTTATGCTATCTGTCAGAGTTGTGGTTTTAGTGGTTACGATCATGCAAAATGCGAACGTTGCAAACGTGTTTTTATGGAACCACCCAAAAAGATTCCTATTAAACAAGCAACTGCACCCACATTAGGTAGTAATTTTGGTAATTCCAACAGTACAACCACTTCTGAATCCCAGGTACCGTCATCGTCCACTGGAGCCATCGAAAAGAAACAGCGTAACACTGAAAATCTTACACCAAGAGGTAAATCATTGACCTATAATCCTAACACACAATCAACTCGTGGCAGAGGCAGTTCACAGTCGGGGAGAGGACGAGGTTCACGTTCTGGTCGAAGAGCTGCAGAAATTGAACCAGTTATTTTAACACTAAGCAGTGATGAAGAAGACGATGAATCTTCTAAGAAGGGAATGTCAAATGTAAGTTTGATTGCTGTACAGTTCGCACGACTTTGATATTTTAATTATATATTTTTCTTATCTTTTAGATGGGTGCTTTAGCTAAAGCATCAAATACTTCATCGAGTGCGTCATTGGCGTCATATAAACCATTCGCGTTTGAACCAGATATGCCAGATCCTGATGAAAATGCATTATATAATGGTAAGTGAAATTATATTTTATTGGATATTTTTTTCATGCTTTCTTCATATATTTACTACATGCAATTCTTAATATCGATTTTTAAAAATGTTTGCGTTGCGTTAAGAGTTAAAACCACCGATAAATATCAGCAATAGCCATTGATATCCGACAATGACGTTATTGATTTTATGTTATCGTTCTATATTTAGGCATAATTATTAGACAGAATTGAAATGAACCCTATTTTTAAAATTTGAAAAAAAAAATCAAAGACCAAAATAAAAATTAACCCATTAAAAAAATACTGGGCATAAGTATATCAAAATAAATGGTCTACAGAACTGAAATTAACTTTAGACTTATGTCTAATAATTCCAACTATATCTATTTTGTTTACATTGTTAAACAAAGACATTTTTGGATCATAAGGAAGTATTGGAACAAAAACCCATGAAAATCTTTAATTTTGGAGCATTTAGTACATAATATGTTATAAATATGAAACGGATAAAGAACAAAGATCAAATTTAAGGTAAAATATAATGTGCCTTTTTGGTAATATGAAAAGGAAGACGTACAAAGATGAAATTCTAGACCAACTGTTAGTAAGAAGAATATTAAAAAAATCCGTGATTTTTATGTATTTTATCACAAATATGAAATTAATGGATGTAAACGATGAAAGTTTCAATGCATCGTTAATTAGTACAAAGAAACTTAAATATATTAAATATACTTTGTGCTGGATTTGGTTTCAAAGATTCGGACAAGCCGAATATAACATTCTTAGTTGTTTTAATTTGCTATCGCAAATTTTTCATGTTGAATTAATAGTCTGGCAACTCTATTAAAACATGCCGTCAAAGTGTTTCGTGCATAACCTTTTTGTCAAATTATATATATATACTACTATCCGCTAGGGGGCCCAAATTAAACTGACATTCGGACGCCATTATTACTTTTTCTCTTTGAACTAAAAGAAGAAACTTGAGATAAAAGTATGTTAAAAAGGCAAATAAAAAGTGACTGATACGAAAATTATTCTGAAATTAAGTTAAAAGTAATTTATATTTTAAATATATATTTATTTTTTTCTGATTGGACCGACATTTTCTTTATTTCGAAAAATGGATACAAGCGGTAAATAACATTATTTGTTAAAGAAAAATATTAGAGCAAATACAAATTTTGTAACACGTTTTTTCCTGCGACTTTTTTGAATACATGGTTTTTTTAAATTACTTATTTTATATTTTTACTGCCAACAGATTTTATTCGTGGGGATGTTACTGATCTTACTAATTGCGTCGACAAATTAAGCTGCAGTCTTGCGTGTAAACTTATTCGATTTGGAACTTATCGTTTTGAGCCAACGGAACAGGTAAGCTCGCACTCTCTATTGCCTATTTAGAATTTTATTATAAAATTAAACGTTTTGTTTTTAGGTCGTCATAACATCTTTGGGTATACGTATTGTAGCGCCTTTGGAACCAAATCCGAGTGAAACGTTTGCATTGAATATTTATAAACAGGAGGTTGTCAAGATTATAGCACACTTTTCGAAAACATCAACAGTGAGTTCAATGTTATGTTTTTATACTCTTCGTAATTGTGCCCAATACATAAGGACATCCCTAAAGATGGCCGAAGTTGCTAAACATTTGGATGGTAGTAAGTATTATATTTGCATTAGTAGAGAAGTTTTGTTATTCGTAACTTATTTTTCTTTCAGTAACATATTTTTCTCCTAATGGTCCGTATCAAATACGAAAAATTATTTTACAATTTGATACCATATCGGATGAAGCTAAAGATGTTATACGTTCTATTTGGGACTTTCTTGATGAAATATCTGAAACGGATGCCCAAGACTTGTTGCAAAGGGCTGCAGATTCTGATAAGAAATTAGCCAACAGCAAAAATAATAAGTAAGATCAAGACAATTAATATTAATAGGAAAGTTAGCTTATTAATAATTTTATGTATTAAACTTTTAGTGAAAACATTCCCACAACAACACAATTGCAACCAAATGAAATACGTCAACTTCTCATTTATCCACCTGGAAAAGGGGGCATATCAATTAATACGGAAGACTATATGTGTTTAGCTACCGATCAATATCTTAATGATATTATCATTGATTTCTATTTAAAATGGGTACACGATAATGTAATACCCGAAGCACAAAAGGAACGTACTCACATTTTCAGTACATTCTTCTACAAACGTCTAACTACTTTGACGCGCCACACGCATCAAGATAAAGATGGTAGTAAATTGACACCAGCTCAAAAGCGTCATGCTCGTGTACAAAATTGGACTAAAAATGTTAATCTTTTCGAAAAAGATTTTATTGTGATACCAATCAATGAACAATCGCATTGGTTTTTGGCCATTATATGTTTTCCTCGTCTTAAAGGTCCGGTTACCTTTGACACAAATACTCCTGTGGAATTGCAACCCATTAAGAAAACCAGTAAGTAAATTCACTAAACTATAATTAATGGATGCGCATTTTTAATATTTTTTCATTATTGTTTAGAAGGCAAAAAGGTGTCTTTGCAAATTGGAAATACAACGATTACCCCCTTATCGAAACGTGATAATACTAATGTCCTCAATGAAATTTGTGGTGTTGGTGACGACGATAGTGAACGTGATGAGGCTGAGGGGGATGATAGTGATTTAGCTTCTGAAGATAGCGATTTCGATAACACTTCGTCATCGACCACTCTTAACAATTCACAACCAGCTACACCAATTGTACCGGGTACCACTACAACATCCACCCATCAACCTATTAAACAACCACTCATTTTAATATTTGACTCTTTGGCTGGCGCCTCACGCAGTCGTGTTGTAGCCACTTTGAGGGACTATTTGACGTGTGAATATAAAGTGAAAATGACTAATGCTCCCTTACACAGCTTTAATAAAGACAATATGCCGGGACATTGCGTTAAAGTTCCTCAGCAGAACAATTTTACGGATTGCGGTCTGTACTTGTTGCAGTATGTTGAACAATTTTTTAAGGATCCAATACGTGATTATAGAGTTCCAATTAAACAATTGGCCCAATGGTTTGATACCTTGACAGTGACAAAAAAACGTGAAGACATTTCGAATTTAATTCAAAAACTTATGAATGAACGCAACGGTCCAAATAATAAAATAATTTTGCCAGAAATTCCATTTCCCACATTGAATGGCCAGCTGGTCGAACCAGAGGGTTATAATATTGAATTTGAGGAGGAAGAAATGGATGATGATGATGAGGTAAGTTATTTTTTTCTCATTAATTCAATAAAATTTGTATGTATATTGCAGTGTTAATATATAAAAATTCAACGTTATTTTCATAGGAGGAAAACACCACAGGAGATATAGACGAACTTTCAACAGATGATACCAGCAAGAGCAAGACACCAATTAAAATGCCTACAACAACTAATGTCGTTGCCACAACGACAACAACTGCTGCAGCTTTAGTGCCAACACAAGGACGTAAAATAGTCGTTAAACGACGTATGCAAATAAGCGGAAATAGTGATTTGAATACAAGCCAAGTGAATGCCACTGGTAGCGCAACCACATGTGGGACACCACCATCGTCAGGGTCAACGGCGTCTTCAGGTCATCCACGTACTAGTATGGCAAAAATACGAAAAGTGGAATCGTAAATAAATCGATTTCTTAAGATTAAAGTCAATATCTCATCATTCTTTGTTTTTAATATTTTTTTTTTTTATTATTTTGGCGCCTATAAACAAATATCCGATCATCATAATCATTCATCGTTTTCATTGTTTAAAATTATCATTTTCTTCATTTATTTTGTTGTTAATTACTTTACGTATCTCTATAGTTTTTTTTTTTTTTTTTTTATAAAAATACTCTTAAGTAATGTTTCTTGATATATTATTAATTTTATTATTTCCCCCATCATTTTTGTATTATCTCTCGCAGATTTTTTAGGACTGAATGAACGAAAACTTATATTATTAAAGCAAAAAGAAGAAATGTTTTTCAAAAATAAATTCATACTTTTGTTTTTTAATATTGACTTGATTTATTATACTGTAAATAAATATATATTTAATTAATTAAACTATAGTATATTAATTACTTCTAATACAATACTATTAAATTTTAATATAATCAGCCACTTGGAACTGTGTTAAATTAAAAAAAAAAGAAATTAAATATGAAAGAGAAAAAGGTGGTTAGTTTGTAATAACTTAAATTATAATAAAAACTACAATTTATTCATAAAAAATCAACAACATTTTGTGTTTTAATTTACATACATCATCAGTTATGTTCAGCACTATAACAATAAATTCGGGTGGTCCATAAACGGTTTAACGGAAACTTCATCAGTTAGAGATTACGAAATCACTATGTTGTTTAGACACGTTAAAATTATTCGATATTCATCCTTATTTTTTCAAATTATTTGTTAGTCTAACATCATTTTGTGATTTTGCGTAATATGTTTTTCGGAACAAACTAGTTAAATTGTTTCTTATAAATTTTTAAAGATAGATTTCTTATTAGCCGGGAAAATGAAGTTAAATGTCAATGTTTTGGTTTTGTTGTTTACATTCTTTTAATCGTTTAGTTTGTTTTGTTTCTGTTTACCGCGAAACTACCCCCACCATAATAAAACAAAATACACAGATCAATTGTTTTTTTTTTTTTACTTCTTTCTCTTTTTCTTTAATATTTTCTAACATGTATATCCACATAAAGTAAAAAATACATGATACGAAATCCCCGATTAACGTTTAATTACCCAAAAAGAAAGAGTTAAGATTAATTTAATTAAAAATGAGGTTAATTATTTTATATTCTTCACAAGATTGTATTTATATTTAATGACTTAACAATGATTTCATTTGTTTTAATTCAAAATTTGTTCCCCATGTATGTTTCGCTATGTTGTATTTGTTTTTGTTGCTGCGTCTTTAAAATTAACCGCCATGTATGTTTCTATTTCAATAGAAAAAAGTGTGGTTATTAATTATAATATTTACATTGAGAAATCTGCTCTCATTTCTTTATTTTTCTTTTATATGCTCATTTTTAAATGATTTTGTTGTTGTGTTAGTGTTAAGGGTTACCCAGCTTTAAGGAACAGGATTTTTAAGGTGATTCGTTGATGTTAAATTCAATCGAACCAAGAAATGCAATTTAAAATATTTTAAAATTTTATATTCCTTGCAAAATTGATAATATATACATATATGTTTTCTGCCAAATAATGTTATCTAATTCTTTATATTACGTATAAACAGGTGTTAAAATCAATATTTATTGACAATAATATAAAAATTATTTATAAATTTTATTAAATGATTTGTAGTAATTTAAACATCTGCCAAAAAAATAAATAATTAATTGTATAAAGAAATGTAATTGTATAATTAAAAGCAAGGAATTTTGTTTTCCCAAATATCATTAAAATCCATTTAATAACGGAAACTCTGGTACCACCAGTTTTTTCTTACTAGATTATGTCTTCTTTGTCTTCTGTTTTGGAAGTTTTCTCTTATTACATGTAAAGAAAGAATGCTAAAAAAGCATGTAAATAAAATGACAGCCAATAACAACATCCATGCAAACATGTACAATGTATGTTTATTTATTACACATAAACCCAGCAAACGCTTAAGTTTAGTATCAAAAATTATATATATA
>JACGTJ010000660.1:7309-17828 GCA_014858695.1 Chrysomya rufifacies | reverse complement strand
GGTCTTAGTCGAATATTTTAACATGTTACAAACGGAATGATAAACCCAATACACTCCCCATCATTTGCCACAAAGAATCAGTATAATATTTGTTCATAAACCAATAAATATGTTCATTATCTCTTACACAATGTAAATAACTTGTTAATATAACAAAAGTATTACACAAAAACTATAAAAGTTTTCATAAAATTATCTAAGGAAATTTGTCTTAACAAACGTATTGCATTGTAGTTATTTATCTAAACAATTATTCAATTTAAAACAAAATGCAAAATCATATATATTTTCATATGCCTTTGCTAACTTGAGAGAGATATTGATTTTTTTTAAATATCCTCATGCAGGAAGACAAACAAAAATGTAAAAAAAAGTTCTACTACTAACTATTATAATAAAATTGTTTCTCTCTTTATCAATGAATTTCCACATGACTACCTTTTGATAAACTCTAAATGTTTAAACAGAAATTGTATTAAAAAAAAAAACTTTCAATATGCAACTAAATATTAAGGTCGTTTGAAGGTATAAAATAAAAAAAAAAAAATACCAACTATTTAAAAGTGTTAGTATATAAAAAACAATTTTTTTTGTTTTATTGATTAAATAAAGGAAATCAAATTAGATTTTATAAATTTGAACCCAACAGAAAAAAAAAGTTGTCAAAGTTAAAATATATCAATGAATTTAATGTTAATGTTCATTTGCTTTAAAGCTTTTAATGTTAATAACAAATTAATGTAAATGCTTTCAACTTACCTAATAAGCCCAAACGATAATTAATGGTAACTACCAACATTTGTCCAAAACTGGCCAATACAGAACCATCATAAGGATTACCACTATTCCATTCATAAGATTCACCATGAACAAAAACCATTACCGGTAATTTAGCTTGAGTTGTTGAAGATGATGAACTACCACCACCACCACTACTACTACTGCTACTGCCACTAGATGAAGAAGAACTTGAACTGCCACTACTGCTACTACTCGATGAAGAATCTCTTGAGGCAACTGTAAAGATAGAGATTAAGAAAGGAAAATTAAACATTTGTGAAAAATAAAGAAAATCAAAATGTTTTTAGCATAAAATAACCATTAAATTATATTTAAGTTTGTTCGTTTTTTTTTATATACTTTTAATTTGTTTAGTCCATCAAATACATACACATATATATACATATACACTAGTTCAAACACAAATCTAACTAAGACAGTTTAAGAGCATTAATTAATGTATTTTATTTTTTCATTTTTCTCTCCCTTTTTTTCCTCAAGCTTTTTTTATCAACAGTTTTATGTATTTGTATAGTTCTACTTTGTGATTATATTTCTCGTTGTTGTAGTTGTTGTTTCTGTTGTTCCCAATTTAACCTCCCTTTTTATTTCATTTATATTTGATTAAAAATTGCCAGCTGTCAATTATCAACAGCATTTATATGTCAAAAGTCTTACATTTTTTTTGTTATATGTGTCTCTGTGTGTGTGTGTGTAAAAGCGTGTGAGCTCGATTTTTTTTCCTCTTTCTCTGGATTGTTCATTTGTATGTATTTGTATTATTTCATCTGTCAAAGTGGCTATTCTTTTTGTTGTTGTTGTAATTTAATGTATTTAAGCTTTTTTTTTTTTTTTGGTTTGGTCCATATAAAATGTAAATCCATTTGTCAAAGTATATCTACATTTATATTTATTCAAACAAAAAAGAGGCTTTACAAACAAAAAAAAAATTGGCATATGTTTAATATAGAATCAACATAAAATCGCCTTTAAAGTAAGTTAAGCATAGTGACAAATTAACACGCTACTGGTTTTGGAAATTCATAAACATTTTTGTCTAAACATAGCGATACAAATTCAATTCATTATATTACAAATATACCTTAAAGGATTTTAGTTTTGTGTTTTAAATACATTGGTTGTCAAATTCTAAACAATATATTTTAAGTCGATAACACTCGTATTCAAAATGAAGATCTATAAACGATGAAGAGAAATTTATTGCTGTACATTTTGCTGAAAAACTTTGACAAAGGTTTTAATCATACTGTAACCCTTGACAGTTTCATTTTATTCAACACATCTGTTGTCAACCTTTAGGTAGGTTTTATCAAAACTTCCGTAACTAAAAAATTACACACGTCATCTAGTTTCTGAGACATTATTGCAAATGTCGATCAGTCATCTCATGTTAGTTGTCTATGTATCACTTCTGGACTTTCTCAAGTGAAAGTCAATCAGAAGCTATAAACATATGAGAAGATCCCCAGTACTTGGGGTAAGAATGCCTTAAGATAACAATATTTTAAACTTTCGGAAAAATACCTTCCAGAAATTTTCTATTATATACAAATAATTTCCGGGCATAAGCTCAAACATGAATACTTAAGGAAACGAACTTTATTAACATACAAGTTAAATGGAAACACAAAGACCTCGGAAAATTGTCACCTCTCACCATTAGATGACTTGAATATAGAGTTGAAATGGGAACATGGACATCACCATTACATTTCGGCTTCATTTTTCTTCATTTTCAACATCTATAGTTTGCAAATCTATTCCTTCATGAGTTCATTTTGAAAACAATATCATATCACTTTCGATTTAGTAGCGCTTTTACATTACGAATTTGAAAACATCGTATTACATTCTTTTTCTGTTTGTATCTACTTAATAACTCACAACATATGTGATCATTTTAGTCAGGTGTGTGAAAATTTTTTCTTTAGATTCCAGGTTTGACACGCGGAAGAAATTAAGCATATTTCCGCAATGGTTTCACAATTTTATGCATAAAAATCTTTAGCTTTTTAAGAAAAACTCATATCACAAACATTATAACCCAACCCAAACCATTCATAATAGGAAATCTTGCTGTAGCAAAATCAAAATTTCTGCAAATTAGATAGACTTGTATTTATATACGAAATTTCAAAATGTAATTCGATTACAAAGTTATATGAAAATTGACTCCGAAAGTGATCCTACTTCGAATGATATACTTTAAGGCGATTACTTTTTATGTGTTTGAAACATTTGCTAATGCACTATATCGACTCAATCTTTGGTGTAAGACAAAATATTAAAGAAATTCGAATTTATTCTCTGTAGTCAAAAACATTTCTTATCTGCGTATCGTCTTAACAAAAACAAGGTTTTATTGCTGATGTTATCCTTTTTAGGAATTCAGCATACTTGCGATTACCAAATATTAAAACCATTATTATTTCTTAGAGAAGTCGCTTTGTAAATGATTTTTTTCTTATCCGATTTTCTACAGTTTCGAAATCTTATTAGTTACTTATTTATACCCTACACCACCATAGATGGAGAGGGTATAATGCGTTCGACACAAAATCATTTTCTGAGGGGCTTAAACGATGAACGTACATCCGGACGTCTGGCAGTCCAAGTAAAATTTGTATTAACTCTACAATTTTGAAGTTATCGACATGAAATTTGGCACTGGAACTATGCCTACTGAAATCAGCACTCTTACTTTTTTGTTTTTATTTAGTCTACCACTCAGAACGTTACTCTTGTGCATGTATTTTAGAACATTTTTTTATGAATTTCCAAATAAAAAGAATTTTTAATGTAAAGTCCTTTTATAAATAATTTAAAACTAACATTTAGTGTATATATGTATATACCTTTTAAATATTGTGGTTTTATTTCGAATATTTGATTTATACTCAACGCGTGTTTGATATAACTAATTGGTAAGTGGCAAAGGTTGCTTCATTATCATATGACCACACATTAATTACTATTTATGTTATATACCAAATACAATAATTTATTTTAAATGACATTTTTATAAAATTATTTCTCAATCATTGTTCTAATGAAATATGTTTATCATTTCAATAACATTATTTTGTGGTTTATCTTTTTTTATTATATCTATAATTAATAGAATAACATCAAGAGCAAAATGGTAGCCAGGAGATATAATGAACCAATTAAAAAATTAAATGCAATTTACGAATATAACAAAATCTTTCAACAACAAACTTGGCATTGATCTGTCTTTTTCTGCAAATCTCACATTCATATATAAGTACGAGTTATATGTCATCATCAAAATTTCTTAACAAAAATTCGATTTTTTCACATAAGATATATAAATGTGAAAAAATAATTTGGTTAAAGGGAGCCCCATTTGTGGTGTGGATACTGAACAAAAATAATAATCTGTGGTCACCTAAATTTCCTCTAAAACTTGGATAATTAAAAAACAATTTAATTACTTATATCTTAGTTACATAAATAGTTACGGAGCAAATAGCTTAAATCTGTGATCACTGAAATTTCCCCTAATATTTCGATTTTTATACGAAAAACATAAAATTACTATTATCTCGTATTAAATACAGAGATATAGTAAATAGTTCAAATCTTACTTAAATGAAGAGATGTAGCAAAAACTGTCAGAATTTCCATTACCTGTTTTTCTTTTAACAAATTCCGTTTTTATGAAAAACAAGAAAACTGCTTATATCTCTGTGAAATGAGAAGTTACAGCAAAAATTCGTATAACCATAAAAGCACATATTTCCACCAAAAAATGTTATAGTCATAGTTAAATTCAAAGTTAAAGCAAAAATAGTTAAAATTTATCATCACTGAATTTCTCCCTTTTTTCGACTTTTATAAATAAAACCTTAAACTGCTTATATCTTGGTTAAATGAAGACATATATTAAAGGTTGCCTAAAATGATTGATCACTCAAAATTTCCTCCAAAATGCAATTTATATATTAAAAACACAAATCTACCTATACCTTGGTTAAATGAAGAAATCCAGCTAAATAGTTAAAATCTATTATGAATCAAATTTCTTCTAAAATTTAACTTTTATATGAAAAACATAAATCTGCCTAGATCTGGGTTAAATGAAAAGATACACCAAAATAGTTAAAATCTATGATCAATCTCATGATCTAAAATGATTTTTTTTTTTGTATCAAAAACATAAATCGGCTTATATCTTGGCTAAATGAAAAGATACAGCAAAAATAGTTAAATAAGTTAAAACTTTTAATTATTTATACATTGCTTAAATGAAGAGATATATCAAAAAGAATAAAAATCTCACCCAAATTTCATCTTCAAATTTAGTTAAATCTTGATGAAATAAAACGATAAAGAAAAAGTAGTAAATATCACGACAATCCCCCAAAATTTGTTGCCAACACCGTTCTACCACTTCTTCAGATCACCTTTAGATACTTCCTGAAGATGATTTTATAATTGGATGATGTGATTGGCGTTGCATTTTCACTTTCCAAAGGCAATTTTTTCACTTGCGTGAATTAGAATCTAGCTTTTAGCAGATGGGTTCGGAACTACAATTAGCCCAAGTCTAAGTAGGCAACACTGTTCTCCCTTCAGATCACCTTTTCTTGTTCAGATCACCTCTAGATTCCTCCTGATCACCCTCTCTTCTTCAGATCACCTCTAGATTCCTCCTGAAGATGATTTTATACACCTCCGCGATTTAGAATCTCGCTTTTATCAGACATTTGTAAATATCATAACAATCCCCCCAAAATTTGTTGAAGATGGGCTTAAATAACAAAACTTACAACAAGTCTATGTTGGCAACATTGTTCAGATTAGATTCTTCCTGAAGATGATTTTATAATTAAATGGTATGATTGGCGTTGAATTTTCACTTCTCAAAGACAATTTTTTACTTTCGCGAATTAGAATCTTGCTTTTAGCAGACATTCGTGCATGACTATATCGACTCAGGCTTGTTATTTCATATACTGTGTTCAAAAACAAAGAATCATCTTTAAATCCTGCCATCTTTTGATGTTGTAAAATTGCGAAGACATGATCTTTTTTTCGAATTTCATTATTTTACACGCGTTTCTATATTTGAGAACGTCTGCTTATATTCCGTGAATATAACGTGTCTATATAAACTTAAACATTTATTTCATACCTTAATCATTCTAATAAGTTTTCTAAGATGGGAAAAAAGAAAAAAAAAAAGCAACAAATTTGAATATTGTAGGAAGGTGTAAATTTATGTTTATTACATTTGCGTGTATTTGCAATATAAATGTGTAGACTTTGATTGCTTTAATTTCTTTTATGTTTATATTTGAGTGAGAGTATTGGTGTGTTACGTGAATGAAAATGAATGATTATAAAAAGATATGTTTATATTTTAATTTTGATTTTCTCATTTTATATACCATTTTTGACGCGAGTTTATGTTTGTGATTTATAAAACCGTAATATTTATATAGGTAATAAAATGTTTATTATTTATTGTTGTTTTTACATGAAACGAACAAAAAAACAAGTAAGAATTTTATAGTCGATTGAGACCGACCATATTATACCCTACACCACAGTGTATAGCGAAGTAATTAGTTTGTCTGTTAGAATATATTGCAGACATATCTTAACTAGTTTGGACCGGTTATGATAAAATTTAATGGGCTTCGTCCTTGTATTGAAGTAGTGATATATACAAAATTTAATCAATACATCTATAAAATTGTTACCGTACCCACGTATATAATTGGTTTACGCACTTAAATCCTAAATATTGGTTTACATAAATAAAACGATTTAAATGAATTTAGGTACATTTATTGAGATTTGTTAAAAACTAATATATACCAAACTTGATTAGATGATTTAAGGGCTAAAAATCTCATTTCGGGAGGGACATTTCTATTTTGCTCAATTTCAATAGAGTCCGTCCAAAGGACAATAAGAGTTTGATTACAACGTTAACATTGACGGACCAAACTTGATTGGATGATTTACGGGCTTAAAACCTAATTTCGGGAGGGACATTTGTATGGGAGCTAGGTAAAATAATGGACCAATTTTGCTCAATAGAGTCCGTTCAGAGGTCTATGAGAAGCCATTGTGCCAAGTTTTAATAAATTATCTTGAAAAAAATGCTACCTGTAGTTTGATTTCAACGTTTACATTGACGGATGGACGGACCGACGGACATCTTTAAATCGACTCAGGAAGTTATTCTGAGTTGAACGGTATACTTAAATGTTGGTGTTCGTTGGTGTTTTTGATGCGTTACAAACATTTCGTCTTTGCACAAACTCTGCAACTTTGGTGGTATAGGGTATAAAAAAACTGCAATCAAATTCAAGGTTATAAAAGTTAAATTTACAGCAAAAAAGAAAAATAAAATGCTTCAAAATTTCTGCTGTAAATAAAATAAATTATATCACGTAAGATTTTCTGAAGTAGAGTTTTCAAATGAATAGTCAGAATTAATAGCACTTAAATTTGTAAATTGTTAAACTTAATTATTAAATAAATTTTATGATTTCTTTTTCTACCTTTTTTTATGTAATATGGGTCACGAATATTTTGCTGTTTCTTGAGGTAGTAGTGAACAATTATGTTGAAGAAATTTTAATGATTTTTAGAAATTTTAAAAAAAAAATGCCGAAATGTTAAGCTGTAAAATTTTAAGGAAATTAAAAATCGTGTAAATATTAGAATGAAAAACACGTAAGAGAGCTATAGTCGGTCAAGTCTGACTGTGTGAAATACTACAACACATAAATATTTATTAAGGATTTCATTCATATTGAGCATGTATGTCAGCATTTTGCATTAATGAAAATTTCAATTAGAGATAGGTGAAATAAAGGATAATGTTGTAGTAAAATATTAACCTACATTAAATTTCGTCAACGTTTGGCTTAAGATGAATGGTTAATTTAGCCCAAAAGCATCCGATTCTAATGTTGGGGATGTCAACTGAAACTCTAGGGAAGTATTACTAAAAAAAAAACTTACAGATATCACCTAGATCCTGAGACGCATTCTTGCAATTGCCGATCAGGTTTGCTCGGTTTGCTGTCTGCCATTTTCTAATATACGGAGACACTGGATTCAAGATCGCGAGTGTCCATAGGCTTAGGACATGGAACACTCCATTCTCAAGTGAATGGTAATCATAAAGTTTTCTTACACCTACTTCCTGAGAAGCATTCTTCCAATTGCCGATCAAGTTTGCTCATTTTGCTGTCGGCCATATTCTAATATATAGATGTCTATATTAACAGGAGACACTTGATTCAAGATCGGAAGTGTGCGTAGGCATGAAACAGAAAGTTTTCAAAATATAGAAAGATCGGCAGACCTATGTTCATCATAAACCAATTATTTATGTTTTTTTACTACTTTGTATTTGTTGTAAAGGACATATGTAACTTTCATTACATATATTCCCTTCGTTCCTAAAAGGAGCATAGGGCTTCAACAAATATACGCTATTCCCGTCTATTTAGGGCAATGGTTTTTACTTGCCTCCAGCTTCTACCATTCGACTACATTCCTCAGCTGCCTACTCCATGTTAATGATGGTCGGCCCCTTCTTCGGCTACCCTGAGGATTCCATTCGAACTTTCATTAAGATATATGAAAAATTTCTATCTAACTCACCTATCTGAACGTTATAGGGGCTATAAGAATTAATAAGCGGATTCAAATGAGCTGTTGTTTTTTGTAGGAGAAACGTTTGTTTCGAAGGGTAAGTAAAGTTACGAGTTAAATCCATATTCAACGGGCTTTTAGCAAGGCCTCCAGCTGAGATTCTTATAACACATCCTATGGATAGCACATAAACTATCGATTCAACATATCCCAACCATTGAGTCGCTATGATGCAGATATGATGTTCGTAGAATGTGTCAGGAAAGAGGACAACCTTTTAACTTTACCCACCTGAGCAGCAAATGCCTCAAAAGCCAATGCCCAGGAAATACTCGATCATAGATTGAAAGTAGTTATGTGCTTGAGCAGTTCAAAAGATCCATTTCCCTATTTCCAAACACATACAAAATTTACTAACAGAAATTATCATATCTCAGCCTGTGTCATAGACAAAGTGTATACCATTCAATATTTAGAAATTTAACTATAATTTCAAAACTTTTGTGCAATTTTAAAACTTGCATTTGCATTAAATAGAACTAAAAATATGTTTTTATTGCATTAGTAAAAAGTTCTATAGTGAAATTTACTTTTAAAGCAAATTTTTCCTCAAAAACCATCTTGCAAAATAGATTTTCGTGACCAATTTTCTATTGCTTAAAAACTATTTTCTCTATTTCTTTCTTTCTTTTTTTTTGTCTAACAGCAAGAACGTGTTTTTATTTTACTCTTTATACATTTCTTTTGAGAAATTCTGTGTATTTTTTTTCTACAATTATATTTTCTACTGAAAATCGTAAAATTGTATTGAACTTTTTCTTTTGCTAAAAGAATTTTCATTTCTTTAATTTCCATTTTATTTGTATGAACAAGTTTAGTGAATTGAAAGGGTAGAAGAAGAATTACAGTGCCTTCATAAAATTGTGTCACCATAAATAGGTAAAATCAGTTTTCAACATTTACAACAGTTTTGATTACATTGTAAATTTACCCGGTTTAATTTTATTCCACATGACAGTTTTAATATATCATTAGTCTGATTGTAATCGTTTAATGAAAATATGGTGTCGATTTTCTATTCCACTGCCTTGTGTTATTATATTGAAACCAATTCGACATAGGTGAGATTTTTACGTTTTCATATTGTGGACATACATTTGTTTTACACTACTGATACCTTATGGGAGAAGAATGGCCTACATTGAAATTTAGCGACTACAAATGTTTTCATAATAGACTGAAGAGTGTCATAATTGGATTTATTGTTTGATATTTTTAATACTTTTTTTCTGTTTTTTTCTTTCTTTTGATTTTTTTTTTTTAATTTTGGTAAAAATTTGGTACTTTTTTAGAATTTGTTACTTTTCTAATTCCCATTTTAGGTAGTTGCTTTCAAACTCATTTCGAGGGACAAATTTAACATATTTTTGAATAGAAACAACATTAAAAAGTAGCAAAATAAAGTCTGAATTTCCCTTAAACTAATGAATTTCCTAATGCCACTTTCTCCTGAATCACGAATTCATATAAATCTAAAAGTTTCATTGTACTTGTTACGTTTTTATTAATTTTATACGTTTTTGGTACTTTTTCAACATTTGTTACATTTCTAATTCCCACTAGGTAGTTGCTTTTTAAAACATTCCAAAAATGTAGTGGGATTCCAAAAGCACAAATTTAACATATTTTTAAATAGAAACAACATGAAAAAGTACCAAAATAAAGTACCAATTTTCACTTAAACAATTGAATTTTCAAATGCCGCTTTACCCTGAGTCATAAATTCTATATAATTCTAAAAGTTTCATGGCAACCATATTACCTTTTTTGCTACTTTCTTCAATAATTTGTTTTCTTTGGTACTTTTTTTTGTCACATTTGGCAACATTCTTAGTTTCTATTTTTACTTATTTTCTTTCAAAATTTTATGGGATCCTTTAAAAACAAATTCAGCGTCTGATAAAATAAATATAACAATACCAAAATAGAGTGAATTTTCCTCTTTCTTCTGAAATTGCAAATATACCGAACTTTTTTGTCCTTAGCCACAAAATGATGTGTAGTGTGAAAAAAA
>JACGTJ010000647.1:5786-21852 GCA_014858695.1 Chrysomya rufifacies | reverse complement strand
ATCAGAACTAGAAATAGAAATGAAATAAAACTAAATAAGAACTGAAGTGAACTGAACTAGAACTGAACCAGAACTAAACTAGAACTGAACTAGAATTGAATTAATACTGAGAACTTCTGGGGTAGATAATAATCTAAAGACTTAAATAAATTGTGCACTTTATATGTAACAAATATAATGATATTCATTTTCAAAATTTGGTTTTATATTAGATAAACTCTATATTACAAAATATAGAAATAAAAGTATAAATTTCCATTAATAAAATTCATTATTTTAAATGCCCTATTCTTTATTGTCCCACTGTCTACATGCGTATTATTTTTTATCGTTTTCTCTTACTATATATATAAACTTCTCTTAAAACGTAATAATTGTATTTCTATTCAAAAGAGAAATACCAACAACACGTGCATTTGGAAAGTGTGGCTAATTTGAAATAAAAAAGACGGTGATATCTGTTACTGTAGCGTTTGAAAAGGCGTTATTTGACGATTTTTTGTATTTTCATATTTTTATGTTCATTTTGCAATTAGGAAATCTAAGCTTTGCGAAAATAAATGAGTATTTTTAAGCAAACGTTCAAAATTTTGAATTTTTATTTGATTTTTCTATATATCAGATCATGAGGTCGAGAAGTTTGCTATTTAAAGTATTTTTATATAATATCGCTTTTATACTTGCACACAATCAATTATCAAATATTTAATCTTAAAATTTATTAATGGTTCGCATACCAGTTTAAAAAAAAAAAATCTGTTGATATCAAAAAATACGTTTTTAAACCCAAGTTTTTCACGTCGGGAAAGGCTATTTGACTCGTGTAATATTGGGTAACAAAACCTCGTTAAGAATACATTACATTTTTATTATAAACTTAGGGTTCTCAAAATTTTGACAGGCACTGTAAGTATTTATTTTTTAAAATTATTAGATGAAAACTGTTAAGTGGCTTAGAAATGGCGTTCTTTGGCTCACGATAGCGCTCGTGGTATGATAAAAATCTTTTAGTCATATTTTTACAAAAAGATCCAAATTTGCTGCTGCTTTTGTTGACAGTTACTGACAAAAACCTTTGTAAACCCAAATCATTATGTTGGCCACACTGTTTTTTATGCACATGTTTTTGTTAAGTTTTCTTTTGTGTTGTTTTTCTTTATTTTTTTGCTAGAGTTTATCATCGTTATTATTGTTGTTTTGTTTATGGGGTAAAGATATAAAACAAAATTTTTATTTAAATTAATAATTAAATAAATAAAAAGGACTAAAAATATTAAAAGAACTTTAAAATAAATAAAAAAAAAAACAAGTGGGTGTTAAGAAAAAATGTCAAAAAATGAGAGTGAAGTGAATTAAAATGGTGGCATTTTGTTAAATGATTTTTTTTATATTTAAAGATTTATTATAGAAATATTTAACAAAAACATTGAAAAATAAGTGTTTTTAATAAAAATTGAGTTATATTTTATTGTAATAATAAAATAATTTAAAAAAATTTAAATAAAAAGTTAATTTTTAAACGCTTAAAGTTAAGGGGATTCTTGTGTATAACATGAGTTGGTATTTGTAAAAGAAAATCGTTGGTAATAAACAAATTTTATAAAAAAAATAAAGTAAAAGTTGTTATTTAAAGAAAATTTAATCATATTTTGTTAAAGGAATACAATAAAATTGTTAATTTAATGAAAACACTAAAATTTGTCTACACCGAAAATTGTCTTGAATTTTGAGGTTAGTTTTGGTGTTTGTTTTTTTTTTATAATTATGTTTTATTTAAGATTTTTGTCTACTATTTATACAAGAAACACTTACTTTTAATCAATTATTAAAAGATTTTAACATGAACTTTAGTATCTTTTAATTTTGTAAAACTTTTTTATGCCGCATACAAATGTTAACTTTCAAAGTAGCTTTCACCAGTTAAAGCAGCAAAATTGTGTTTTTTTTATAAGTTTACAAATGATATAATTATCTTTTTACGTTGCATCTGCATTTGCAGCAATGTATACTTTGTGATTTAAGTTTTATTTTTGTTTTTTGTCAAAATCAGCTGATAAATAATTGCCCACTAACAAAAAATACTGACCTGCCTTTAAGAAGGCTGTTAAAAACTAAACAATTTAACGCGTAATTGATATAAAATCTTTGAAAATGTTTTTTGTAATAACTAGAGTTTAAGAAAGAAAACTTAAACATTACTCGCGGGAGGCTTTAAACTGATAAGAAAAGATGTTGTTGTTCTTTTAATGTCGGCCTAGAATAAATTTAAAATTATCTGTTTTGTTTTATTTCAGCTTTAACATGAAACGTTTGTGTAATACCCAACAATCTGAAATAACAGATAACATTGAAAAAATAAAACGTTGCAAAGAAGAAGATTCAAAAATCATAAACAAAAACAACGAAATTGAAGATCCCATTAGTGATATAGAAGAAATAGAAGAAAGCAAAAGGTTTGTTTTTTTATATTTCTAAAACTAAATAAAATTTTCTTGTTAAAATTCAATATTTTTCTCTCTCTTTACAGCTGCTCTTCCCTTAATACCCGTTTGGGTAAATGTGAAGTATGTGCTGCTCAGGATGCCCGCTATACTTGCCCCAAATGTGAGGTGAAAACCTGTTGTCTAGATTGTGTACGCATACATAAAAAGGAATTAGAATGTGATGGCATACGAGATCGTACAAAATTTATACCACTTAAACAAATGACTAAAATGGATTTTATGAGTGATTATTATTTTCTTGAGGAATGTACACGCTATGTAGAAGATCGTAAAACAGATCAAATTAAGAAATATACACGTTACAATCGTGATTTACCATTACATCTAAAACGTTTAAGAGATGCTGCCAAAGAACGTAATATAAATTTAAGATTTTTATTGCAAAATTTCGCTCGCCACAAAGAGAATAGCACATATTTTGATTGGCGTACTAAGAAGATATGGTGGCGTATTAAATGGATATTTGTTAATGCTGGAAATGTATGTTATTGTGATGCAAAATGTTGGGAGGGTGAATATTTAAGAGATTTACTTAAGAAATATGTGGATAGGGAAGCGGTGGCAGAAAATGTACCCGAAAAAAGAAAGTTGGAGTATTATCAAAGTAAAGGTGTACAGAATTTAAAGGTAAGAGTAACAAATTTTGCGATGCTAGAAAAATAATAAAATATGCTATTTTTGCAAATTTTTAAAAACAAATTTCATTGAAATTTTGAAAATTGTTTAAAAAATTTTAAATTTTTAAATTTTTTTTTAAGATAATTTATTAACTATTTAAAATTTATCAAAAAAATGCAACATTTTTTTTGTTTTTTAAAAAAGTATTATTTTATTACTATTTTGAAACATGTTAATTTGTCATTTTTTTTTTTAAAGAAATTTGGTGAAAAACTTTGTTTTAATTAAATTTGTTTACAAGATTAGTGGTTTTTGAAAAAGGTAGTATTTTACTACTATTTTTTAAAAATTTCCAATCTTTTAAATATTTTATAATTTTCCAAGTTCTTTCTTTAATTTAATAAAATTTTGTTCGAAAATTAACAATTTCAAAAAGGTAGTATTTTACTACTATTTTGAAAAATCATAATTTTTAGCAGCATTTTTTAATTTTCATAGATTTTATTGTTAAAATCTTTTAGTTTATCAAATTTTGTTAGAAAATAAAGAATTTTGAAAAAAGTAGTATTTTACTACTATTTAGAAAAGTTAGATTTTTTCCCAAATTTTCCATAATTCTTTAAAAATGAATTGAACAAAATGTAAAAATTTTGTACAATTTTATTTTTTTTTTTTTTTATATATTTTTATACAAATATTTTTTTTAAGAAGTCATTTAATAAATTAAAATAAACATAACAATTTCAAAAACGTAGTATTTTACTACTATTTTTAAGAACCATAATATTTTGCTGTATTTTTAAATTTTCATAGATTTTTTCGTTAAAATCTTTTAGTTTATCAAATTTTGTTAGAAAATTAACACTTTTGAAAAAAGCAGTATTTTACTACTATTTAGAAAACTTTGAATTTTTCCAAATTTTCCTTAATTCTTTAAAAATGAATTGAACAAAATGTGAACATTTTGTACAATTTTAATTTTTTTTTTTTTTAATATTTTTATAAGAATACTACTTTTTTTAAAAAAAGTAGTCATTTACTACTTTTTTTAAACTTAATTTTTATTATATTTTGTAATTTTCAAACAAAATTACCTAATGATCTTTTAATTTTATAAAGGTAGTAAATTTTTAGAATAGTAGTATTTTACTACTTTTTTGAAAGTGATGTTTTTGTTAACTTTTTTACGATTTGGTGAAACGGAGCGAAAATTTGTTACGTTTATTGTTAAAAGAAACAAATTTCCTTATCGAACCTCAAAAATTTAAATAATGTTATGGTAAAATTAGTATTTGTTTAAAAAAAGTAGCATTTTTACTATTAGCTTTTAGTTATTTGTTTAATCCTTTATCCTTTACCTTTCCCTTTAAGGTTCTTCTCAAAGCTGAAGGCATTAAACGCTGCAAAAATCGTTATTACTTACTGGATGTTAACAAAACCTTAAAAGCAAATTTAGCGGGTAAAACCTTAGTAGAATATCCCTGGATTTATATTAGCTATGAAGATGATTGTCAGGCATTTGATGTTATAGATAGTGGTAAGTTTTTCTTTAACATTCATGTTATAAATTTCTTATTAATCTTAATAAATTTATGTAATAGATGAAGATGTAACAACAGAAACCCGTAAACATGAAGCTAATTTGGAAGAATATCGCAAAAGTTTGTTACAAAAACAAAAGCAAAAAGAACAAGGTTTAGATGAAGATGATGAGGAGGTAATAGATGAAGAATCTATGTTGAAATTAGCTAAAGATAAACGTAAACAAGAAAGACAACAAAAACGTGCTGAATATGAAAAAAATATTAATAATTTTTTATTTACGGATGAACAATTAATGGAAGTTTTATCTTCCTCTTCTTCAGAGGAAGAAGTTTAAAATAAAAATTCTTGAGAAATTAAGTTTTTTGTAATTAGTTTTTATTATTTTACCTAAAATGTGTTTTATTTTTTTTTTTATTATTATAACTTGTCTCATAAATATTTCATTTGTTTTTCATATAAAAAGGAATTATTATTATAATTTAATATTATTTTATTTTTATATCGTTTAAAAAAGGAAACCTTTACAAAGTAAATAGAAAAATATAAACAAAAACCTAAGAGGATATACAAAAAAATAAAAAAATAGCATAAGAAATGTATATAAAAACTAAAATAAAAACAATATTGCGAATAAAACAAAGATTTAGTTACATTAAAAAAAAAATATTTCTTTTTTTCTTTTCGTTTTTAAGTGAATAAATTAACAATTTAAATGTTTATTATGTTTTGCTTTCAAAACAACTTTCATTTTACTACTTTTTGTTGTTGTTGCTGTTTCATTAATTATTATTAAACTTGTTTAAGATAGTATAAAGTTAGTTTCATGTTTTTTTTTTTGTTAGTTTGTTTAGCTATATTACAAAACCCAAAAATATAAAATAAATACTATAACAACTATACCGGCAGCTGCTGCTTTAACATACATTGATTTACGATTTAAATAGGTGGCGTCTTTTTTATATTTTTGGGACATCATGGAAAGGTTTTGAGTTTTGGTATCAAGTTCTATAAAATATAAACAAAAGGAGTTATAACACATTGTAGTTTAAAGAAATATAATACAATTAAAAATCATTAACAAACCTGATAAAACAGTACCACGCTGGAGGACATCATCGATGTTTTGAACCTAAAATAATAGAAAAAAATAAAAGTTTAACTAAATCTGTATAAAAAACAGCTATTTTTACATGTTAGTTTTGTTTAATACGTATAAAATACCATGTTTAAAAAGTACAACACAAAAATAATGTTTTTTTGGAAAAAGTAGTATTTTTACTACTATTTTAAGAAGTTCAAAATGTATATATTTTCTTAGAAATCTATAAAAATCTGTTAAAAATAAGAAGTCTTTTAAAAAATGTTTAACATTTGGTTAGTAATTTTTTAAAAAAAAAGTAGTATTTTTACTACATTTTTATGGAAAAAGTAATATATTCTTAAAAATCTATTAAAAATAAGTGATTTTCTAAAAATGTTTAACATTTGGTTAACAATTTTTGAAAAAAGTAGTATTTTTACTGCCATTTTATAAAAAGATAGACAACAGATATAACATTTTTTGAAAAAAGTAGTATTTTTACTACTATTTCAGAAAGTTCAAAATGTATATTTTGTATTTTCTTTAAAATCAGTTAAAAATTATAAATTTTCTAGATATTTTAAAGATTTGTTGGCAATTTTTAAAAAAGTAGTATTTTTACTACCTTTTTTTAAAGATTTTTTAAATCTTTCTTAAAAATCAAATCAAAATTTAACTTTTAAATGATATTACAACTAAAATTATTGTAGAAAAACTACGATTTCTTCTACTTTTCACCACTTTTTAATGAAATTATAAAAATAGAATTTGTTTGCTACTATTTTACGAATATTTTAAGCTAAGAATTTAAGGCGGAATTTCTTCTATCCTTGTCTTTTACTTTTGCTTTTGTGGGTTTTGTAAGGCATAGAAAAAACTTTCGGTTACCCAACTTAGAGTATTCCGTTCGACTCAGAGTCATTTTGTGAGTAGATTTAAGGATCTATGTACGTCTCCCATAAAAGTTTTCTTTCAGAATAAGGACTTAACATCATAAAATATTAAAATACGTAGGTAAGTTTGCAATTTAGTTAATATTTGGTGATTTCACAAAACACTATACACTGGTGTAGGGTATTAAATGTCTAGGTCTTGGCTATTACTTGTTTTTTCTGTTAAGTTTCTAGTAAAATTACAATTCAGTTAAGTTTTGGCTTCAGATTATGTGGATAATTGTTACATGATATAATACTAATTGAATTTACCTGTGTAAATAGCAATTGAAATTAAATTATACAAATTATATACAATATTCACTATTTTGTTTACATACTTCGCTAACACACTGTATATAACTAATTGCTAAAGGTCTAAAGTTTCGTTAGATAAAAAACACGAACATTTTTTACTTTTTCCATTTGTTTACAAACTTTTTAAACTCTTTAGTATTGCCTGATACAATTAAAATGTTTTTTGTACATTTCTAACTTACCATTATACGTTGAACATCCTGTAATTGGGTATTTATGGTATTAATATTGCGTCTGCGATCGGTGAGTTGTTTTTTGGCCTTTTGTATATAAACATCAAATTCTATAAAAGCATAAGGTCGTGTCACTGAATTAACTTTACGTCCATAATTCGCATGGAATTCTTGGGCTAAATCTTCCAAATAATTAAAAGCCAAACGTTTGGAATACATTTTATCACACATAACCAAATAGCAAACATCATTTTCAATTAAATAGCTATAACAAAACATAAATTATGAAATGTTTAAATGTATTTTTAATTAGAACTTACTGGAATAGATATGGTCCTGTTTCTATACTACAACGAGCCGGTGAATGTGAACCCAATTTACGGAATAACATTTTTGCTTGATTTTGATATTCCATAATACTGCGACCACTCTTTAAATTGAGTTTTCTTTATTAATGAAGAACAGATTCATTATTATTAATGCTATTTTAAATACCTGTTCATCATCTTGCATAGTGCCCACCAATGGTAAGCCATCAATAACTCTAGCTATCATTGTCAGCAATGCCATTTTTGTTTTTTACACTCTATTTTTACTAATGTTTTAGAAATAATAGGTTTTTAATTGTATACTGCCTTTAAGCAGTTTATTGTTAGGCTTATTATTTAATAAATCGAATTGTGAAATGTTTTATTTAATACCGAAAAATACGGAAAAGATTCACTTTAAACTAAAAAATCCAATGATTGTAGTAGTAATTGTAGTATTTTGGCCAATCCAGGCAACACGTCAGCTACGTCAACAAAAAGTCAAATCATAAACACAATGACAATTGCAAAAGTAAGAACAAACGGGCGTTTTTTTCTAAGCAATACAAGCGATTTTGTAAAAAACGTATTTATACGTTGAAATATAAATAAAAGACTATGGAATAGTTTATAAAATTGACCATAGAATAGTCTATAGAATAGACTATAAAATAGCCTATGGAATAGACTACGACATAATCTATAAAATGGACTATGCGACAATCTTTAGAATAGACAATGCGATAGTCTTTAGAATATAATATAGAATGTATTATGGGATAGTTCTTAGAATATACTATGGAATATTCTGTGGAATAGCCCAGAATATAGAACATTCTGTAGAGTAGACTAGACTATAGATTAGTATATAGAATATACTACATTATAGGATAGAAATAGTTTATAGAATATTTACAACTTATTGATAGTATGGGAAAATCTTTAGAATGTGGAATAGTCTATGGTATATTCTGTAAAATAGAGTAGAATATAGAACATTCTGTAGAATAGACTTAGACTAGACTATGGAATAGTCTATAGAATAGATTTTGTAGTATATAGGATAGAAATAGTCTATAGAATATTTATAGCAAATAAAAGCTTAAAAAATAATTAATATTATATTAAACTATAGTTTTATAATTTTACATATTTTATTTTAGACAAATATTTAAACTAAATTCGAATTAGAAAAAATCTGGAAGTAAACTAGAACTGCTCTATCTCTAAACTATAAATGAACTGGAACTGAACTAGCACTTTTAAATTGTTAACGCTTTTTTCACAATACTTGCATTACTTAAATAAAAATAACAGTGTAATCACGCCCTTATATTTAACAGGGTGTTGTAAACATAAAATTTTCCCAGTCAAAGTTTTCTTGACAGCTGTTTCTGTTTTTGATAATTACGAAATCATTAACAAAACAAAATTGCCAATAATTTATATATATTGCCTAATCTCTTTTCATATACATTTTTACCTTTTCGCCCACAGTTTCATCAAAATTTTCTTTGACGACGGTTGTGCGAACGAAAAAAAAATAAAGAGAAGTATTAAAAGTTTTGTCAAGAAAACGTTACGGAAAAATACAAACGATTTTCGCTAAAGAAAAAACAATAAATAATATGCTATTCTTACATACAAAAACATAGAAAAATTGTAAATAACATTAAAAGTGAAGTAAGTTTTCTTATTGGAAAATTTTTTTTAGTTGAAAAAATGTTGGGGTGAAAGTTGTAAAAAGGAAAAAAATGCAAATAAAAGAACACAGTTGTATTAAAAAAGTAGTGTGGAAATTTTTAAATTAAGAAAATTTATATATGTATAATGCTATACAATTTATAAAAAAAATTATGTAATTTTTGTGTTGCAAAAAAAATTTATTAATTTTTTTGTTTGCTTTTTAAGAATATTAATAATATAATTTTTTGTTTGTTTCTGTTGTAAAGATATGCTACTTTATTTTACAACTATGTTTGGGGTTTTGACATTTTATCTTATTTTTTTCTTGCTGGTCTATTGACATTTTTCGTTAAGCTCGTTTTCGTGTAGTTCGTGTGAAAAAAGTTTAATTTTTTCTTTGTGAAAATAAGTTTAAACTAATTAAATTTTTGTAAAAAAAATAAATAATATTAAACTAGCATGTTTAATTTATATGTTTATAAAAAAATACCATAAAATTTTGAAGAAAACAAAGCTAAATTTATAAAATAAAATTAAGGTAATTTTTTTCTCGGGCTCTTTATATTTTCTGTTACAAGTGACAAGGTGCCAACGTATACAAGTGTTTGTGTATAAGTGTGTGTCGAGTATGTGAAGAAAAAATCAAAAAAAGGTCCACGTAAACTTTATGGACATTCTCACTTTTATTGAAATTATAATAATATTAAAATTGCACAAGAGGCTTTATTAGTTTGTATGTAATAATTACACTTATTAAGTATTTTGTTTTTAAAAGAAAAATAACAAAAAGTACATAAACGAAGGAAAATAACGAAAAATATTAGTGTGTATTTATGATAATAAGTGCTCAATAAGGTATATTTTTTGGGTAATTGTTTTTTATTATTTTTGCTATAAGTGAGAGTGAGTGTGTGTTTTTTTTAATATTTCTTTTTGCATTATCATTATGTTGCTTATTTTTTATGGTTAAATGGTTGGTATTTTTTATCAGGTTTTTATTGTTGTTGCTGAAAAACAACAGCAATATGTTGTTAGCTTTACAGTATATAAGTGAATGTGTTTGTGTATTATTTTGTGTGTTAACAAAATTACAGGGGTGCATTCAACTTTTTCTTAGGAATTGGGGACAATTGTAACAAGCAAAATAATCCGGTTTTTTTGCTAGTTGAAAACCAGAAAAATCAATAACTAACACTAGTTTTAAACAAATTACTTCAATAAGTTTTATTTTAACTTAATTATTTAAAATTTTTATGTTTAACATAGAATTTAAAAACAAGAAAATCTTCATCTAAATCATGTCTTGGGTCCAACATAAAAAACCACCCATTAACTCATCCTCATCATCATTATTATCATCAAATTATCATACATCACCATCACTATATAATACGACAACAAATCGTAATGTTAATTCCTTACGGCCCCAACATGAGCAGGCTTCTTCTCCTTTAGCCTTACAAACTCAACAAAATTCTTCCAATCTTACGATGACGTCACAATATTCAAATAAATTAAATAATTCTGTATTAAAATCCAATTCGTTAGCCTCAACAACACCATCTCATTCGACTGTTTCAACAACAACAGCAATGCGTTTAAATTCTAATACGCCTTATCAGGCCCAACAACAGTTGCATCAGCAACAACAGCAGCAGCAACAATTAGCTCCACCATTACCTTCGTCAGCATCTTTACAACAGCAACGTCATCAGCAACAACCACTACATCATAATCCAACATCACAACAACAAACAACCAGTGGTGTTCCACCTCCCCGTAACAATATGCTGGGAGGTTTTAATAGCAATCAACAGGTAATAAACAGTGTTTGTGTTTATATTAGAAGTCCTCGAAAAAATTAAGATGCAAGAGCTCCCCGGGGTAAAGCTCTTGGAAAAAAAAAAACAGAGATGGAAAATTTTGAAGAAATATTTGGAAATGAATAATTTTTTCAAAATTACAAATATAAAGAAAAGTACAAACACAACAGAGATGGAAAATTAAAAAAGAAATATTTGGAAATGAACTAATTTTTTTACAAAAATTTAAAATACAAGAAAAAAGTCTAAGAATCTCTGAAAATATAGACAAGTATTTAATTTTTCATTTCAATTTTAAAAATATTCAAACAGATTATCTTCTGGCGACTTTCGTTAACAAAAATAATGTTTCGTTAAGTTTTGTAAATCACCTATATTATAAAATTTCTATATAATCCAAATTGTTCATATATTCTAAATTTGATATTGTTTTACTTCTGTTGTCTTTTTGTTGGGAAAAAGTTTCGTTAAGTTTTGAAAATGTTATCATAACTTTTTTTTAAATCATATTAATAATGTTTAAAGAAGTAAAATTTTTAAATCAGCTTCTTTTTTTTAAATAAAATTTACCAAAATGTATAATATTATTGAGATTTAAAAGGTGATTATCTTTATATAATGTAATTTTATTTATTGCATTTTTTTGCGAAAAATATAAAGTTTCGTAAAGTTTTTTTTTTTCTTTTTAATCAAGCAAATTTTCAAGTTTTGTTAGATTTATTTGAAAATTTGCTTATTATTTTTCTTCTGTGGCCTTTGGAATAAAAACATTTCATTTTCCATCACTGTTTGACGTAGTTTCGAAAAATTTTGCTGTGAAATGTAGCTGGTATTTTCACTTTTATTAATTTGATTTTGTATATTTTTCATAAATATCATTAACTTCTTCATTTGGGGTTCCTTATCATTTGGCATGTATTATATTTATTGAGGTTTTTATACATTTTATGGGCATAATATACATTTATATTTGGTTTTTATTAGATTTATTGGGATTTTTATTTAATTAAGATTATTTCAACTGTGGTTTTAAAAATTTTACATCTTAAATTTATATAAAATTTACGATTTGGGTTTTCAGACTATTTTTTGGTTTTTATAAGATTTTTTCAATGATTTTTAAACAAAATTTTCTTTAGTTTCATAAAATTTTTCAGTATTTTTTTTTAAAAATCAAGTTTTAAATTAAAAAAATGTAAAATTTATAAATATTTTTGATATTCTTATATGTTAAATTCTGTATAGTATATTTGCACCAGCTAATTTTGTAATAACTTTCATTATATAGCAAAATTCTTGGTCTACACAACAGCAACCACAAACCGGTTATTTACCATCAACAAAAATGATGCAATCCACACCACCTCCTCCTGCTGCTGCTGTTCCAGCAGCAAATTGTTGGCCACAACAACAGCCAACACAACAACAAAACTATCAAAACGTTAATATGTATCAGCAAACACAGCTGAATACAGCAGCAACACAACCGCCGCCAACTGTGACACAACAGCAATGGCCACAAAATTCTCAACAATCTGCAACATTTGATAATTATTATCAACAGCAACCTGCAGCAAACAATAACAATATGTTTCAACAACCGCAGCAATCCCAAACTGTAGCTGCACCAAGTCCAGTCACATTTTTCCAGCAGCAACCGGCGCCGGCTACACAAAATCCTGTTAATTTCTTTGATACAACTAATAACAATCAGGCTAATAATGCTGGTGATGGTTGGGATGATTGGGGTTGGAACGATAATAATACCATAACCACAGAAACAACACAACTTAAAGAGGAAACTAATACACAAAACATAGCACCAGCAACTGCAAATCAAGCTTCAACTTATAATAGTTCTATAATTGCAGATAGTTTTAATAGTCAAAATAATAATGATGCTTGGAATTGGGGTACAAGTGGTGGAGGGAATGATAATGAGCCACAGTTAAAAGCTACGAAAGAAACACAAAATTTGGATAATCAAACGGTAACACAAAATGATAATTGGAATTGGCCTGCCAATGCTAATGATAATGATAAATTACAGCAGCAGCAACAACAACAACAAATTCCAAACTCTTCTGCGGCTGTAAGCAATGAACAACATAACGATAATTGGAATCATCAAACAACAACAACGAATGAAAATCAACAACATTTAGCTAAAACTGTTTCTACACCCCCACCACCTCCCCCTACAGAATTTTCTACGTCCTCTTCGGCCAATTTAGAAAATCATAATTATAATACAAATGCAGCAGCATCATCTTCTCCAGGCAATAGTAACATTCCAAATACGGTTTTTGTTAGTCAAGCAAAACCGGTAACCTTGCCCTCACGTCAATTTGCTTCACCTCCTGGAGGTAATACTCCAGTTACAGAACATCCACCTGAAACTGCTTTAATGCCACCACAAGCTTTTCAAAATGTGGAAGATCACACAATTAGGCCAAATGCTATACAATCACCAGCTTTACAACCACCTAATGTAGCTACACCTCCTCCACCACTTAGCACCAGCAGCATACAACCACCAGCTGGTCCGCCTCCAGCAACTAATGCTGCACCTGGTAATCCTTTTAAACGTTCAGGAGCAGCTCAACACCATCGTGCTTCAAATCTTATGACTACAACAAGTGCAGCAGCTCCTCCCCTAGCAGCTCCAAATGTTTTCTCTATGGCACCACCTCCCCCAGCAGATTTTGCTAATCCCACTTCTGTCTCCCTTTTAGAGCCAGATAATAACGAATTACCTTCTCAAGAAAATCAAGAGGTTCTATTACCCCCTAACAACAATATAACTCTGCCTAATGCGGCCACTCAGCCTCCTCCAACATCTACTATAACTTTACCCAATTCTAACGTTGTCACACCTACTCAACCTCTAAATGATGAACGTAATCAATATTTACAAACCAGTCATTTATCGGAAAATTCAGAAGAACAACAACAACCTGAAACTGATGGACTTTTACCACCACCTGGTTTATCACGTTTGGTTTTGGGAGAGCCAGAACTAGAGGCCTCTCAGCAACGTATGGTTATGGGTACAGAAGCTCCCCAACAAGACAATGCTGTTACCCAGGCAGCTGTAATGCATTTGGAAGAACGTCATGCGGATGGTGAAGATACTGCCTCGGATAATGCAGTTACCGTTACAAGTTTAGCTGGACAAGCAGGTGAGTTGGTCTAAAATGGAAAATTTTTTGTTGAGTTCTTTTATATTTCGTACATTTTTGCTCAATTAAGAGTTATTTTTTTATAAGTATTTTTTTTATTTCTCTTCGAAAAAACTGAAAATTTTCAAAGTTTCCACTGTTTTATATAATTAAAAATTTTCTTTATTTACTTTTCTTTTCAGCTCCACCCTCAACATCCGCTCCAACTTCCGATCGCAATTTATATTTAGTACCTGGTGAAAGCAACAATACATCTAACAATCAACAGCCTCAACGTGTTGTTACTGGAGTAGAATTGGCTGAACAACGTGAAATCGATATGGATGGTGAAAATCTGGAAGATGAACAAATACAGCAACAACAACATCACCAACAACAACAACAGCAGCAACATCATCAACACCATCACCCACAACATCACCAACATGCACCACAAAATCAACATCCTCATACAGCTCTATCACCAGAAGCTCGTAATGAGCCTCCCGTCGAAGGAGCTGATGATAATGTAGCTGCAGCCCCCGCTATTGTAACACCAGTTAATACAACTCATTCGGTAGACCAACATCAAGATCATCATACACAACATCACCATCATCATTCTTCTAATCAATTGGCTAAGAGCAAAGATACTAATACAATTTCCTCTCCTAATGATGATGATGACAGCGATGATCGTTTATTAAATGAACGTGTTCAAAGTACTGCTGGTTCCTCTAAGTCACGTTCAAAATATGAAAATGATCGTTTAACGGTACCTTCATCAAGACGTCGTGATAAACGTTCTTCAGTAGAACGTTATGAAAGTGATGAATATTTAAATTCGGAAGGGGAATATTCGTCTGAACGTGAGGAAAGAGAACGTAGAGAACGTGATCGTCGCCGTAACTATCGTGAAGGTAGTGTACGCAGTGATCGTGGTGTTAATGATGAAGATGAGAAACGTTCTAGACGTCATCGTGGTAGTAGTAAACGCGATAAATACTATTATGGCGATGAAGAACGTAGTCGAGGAGGAGCTAGTGGAGGACGCGATGATCGTGAACGTGATAGAACGGGAGAAAGATCAAAAGCTGAACGACGTAGACAAAGGGGTTATGATAACGATTCACGTTATGAAACTGAAGAATCAACACGTTTCGAAAGTCGTAAAGATCCTGCTAGACGCAGTATGAGACGTAGTGATCGTAGTGATCAGGGTAATGATTATGATGATTATAATCGTAGATCTGGTTATCGTTCCTCTAAAAGAGCTCCTGATAATTATGAGTCTGATCGAAGAGATCGTCGTCGTAGTGATAAACATCGTGAACCACGTTATCGTGATGATCCTCGCTATGATCCCCGAGAATATGAAGACTATCGTAAACATAGTTCTCGTAATGCAAGAGAAAGCGATATGGAAAAGGAAGCCGCTGGCGCTTCAACACGTTCGGGACGTATGCATCATGATCCTAGACATGCAGCCATGTATGGTTATCCTTCGGGAGGTTATTATGATCCCTATACCTATTACTATCAACAAATGGCCCGTACTAATCCTCAAGCTTATGCTGATTGGTATAAGAAATATTATGGTCAAGCTGCTGTATCTGGAGTTGTAGGACAAAGTGCTGTATTGCCAGGTGCTGGTGCAACAACGGATACTTCTTTACCAGCTGCAGCAAATGATGGTCGTGAATCAGTGCATTCGGGCCGCAGTTCAGCTCACAATGATATGAAAGATAGGTAAGGTTTAAAGTTTTAAATTAATTATTTTCAAATTATTATTTTTTTTATTGTTTATTTAACTTTTTATGGTTTTCCTTGCTTTTGTTTAATATTGAGTTTATTTTGTTCTGATTTATTTTTAAATTCCTTGTTTAATCTCTTATTTGTTTAACCTACATTATGAAG
>JACGTJ010000639.1:0-31229 GCA_014858695.1 Chrysomya rufifacies | reverse complement strand
ACGTTCTTCCCTTTCATATTTAAGCGAAATATGACGAAAAAGGCATATTATCATGAGCGGGAAAAAAATGAATACCTTACTGATAGATTAAATTCTGGTTATTATTTTTATAAAATCTTGGGGTTAATCTGGTCAAAATATTAATTATAAGACCTTAAACAAAATATAAGTACCTTTAAAAATGCTGATTAATTAATCAAAATTTTACTTTCTTTTTCTTATGTGATAGGTGTTGATGCATATGTTGATAAAAATACATCAAAAATACAAAACACATAAAAAAATACCACAATTGTAAAAAAACTGTACTAAATAACATGAAAGTAAGAATGTAACAGAAATGAAAAAGTACCAATAATCAAAAAAAGCACATAAATAAAAAGACTAAAAACATAATGAAATTTATAAATATTCAGAAAAAATAGAAGCTAAAAGCTTTACATGAAATACTAAAACAAAAATTTCTAATTAAATATCAAAATTCTCATTTATCGATTTTAAAATTATTGGTAAAATAGCAAGAATATGTAATGAAACTATACTATATGATACTTAGTTGTAATATTATACATAATTGAATAATTGAATGTTAAAGTTGCAGTTCTTTTAACTTTATTCAGTGGTTATAAAAGTAGAAACTTAAAAAAGTTTAGTAAAGAATAGAACTTAATGATCAAATCAAAATTCTTATACTAATAAACGAAATAATGTGTGATATCAACTGTGAAGCGTAAGGACAGTTTGCTCAGGGGCTAAATCACAGATTGTTAATAATGTAATACTAACTGTATTTACTTTACTGCTTATAGATGGAACAATATTGATCACATTTTACGAATATACTCCATCATTATCTTTCTTTCGATTGTAAAACTATTAGAATCTATGGAATTAGTATCTATATTTTCATATAAACACGTGCATAAAGTACAATTTTATTTACATATTAATTGTAACAGTTTTAAATTGTATATGATGAACAGCTGATTTTTTTTTTATTTTCTTTAAAAAAATAGAAAATCTTAGATGTTCAATGCATATGTGAAATAGCGATTTTAATATGTAAAACTAACTTTTCTTCTTAATACTTCAAGATGAGATATTGTATGTGTACTATTAGTATAGTTATAAAATGTACCCAATATTTAAGCCGATTTAATCTATTTTCCCGCCAAAAAACATAGCAACATAAAAATGTGCAATGCACGTGGAATTTGTTTATTTAGCAACAAGAAATACCAAAAATAATAAACATGATAATTTTGATTTTATTTATAGCCACCTTTTATTTTTATTACTTGTTGTTTTGTTTTTTTAGACATTAACATTAGTCACAAAGCGGAAGTAAGATTTATGTTTGAAACAGATAATTAAAAATTACGAAAGGTACAGATTGCAAGCCTAGAATTAGTGACTAAAAAATAATTTCAAAAAGAAATTTACTACGGAACATAGTTTAAGAAAAATATAACTATAAATTTAAAAAAAATATGTAATTTAAAAATATTTTACTCTTTATAAGCTAATTTTAATATATTTATTTACAATTAGTAGCTTTCTTAAAACATAAATTGTATCTTAACCGTTTCATTTTGGCATTTTAAAAGAAGACCTACAAACAATGACGCTTATTTTTGCAAATGCAATGCAGATGTGTGTACATTATAAAATTATACACAAAAATATAAAATACAAGATACAGTATAAAAGGAACTCTAAACAAAAAAAAAAAAAAAAAAAGCGAACTAAAAAAACATGACAAGACGACTACAATGACAATGTACATATAAAGCAAGCAGCCGTTGAAGTGGTGGTGAGTGAGGTTAACCTAACAAAAACTGTCTCAGAGAATCTATAACTTTTTCTGTTGTATACATAAAACATGAAACTACTTAACCCTACTACTGTTCCTTAGACCTTATTTATCGTAAAATAAAATCCTTATAAAACATAAAAAATAAATGCTTGACTTACCTCTACAACATTGAATTCATCCTCTTTAGCTTCAGCACCCAAAAGAATTTGTCTGATGATTAATTTTTGTCCGCGGGGATAATCTTCATCGTTGGATAACACTTCCCATTCGACGGTATTGTTTTCGCCGGTTAAAGTAACACCTTTTATTGTTAATTAAAAAAATATATATTCATTAATTTATACTCTTATTACTTTAACACACTTTACAATAAAATAATGTTGCAAATTTTAACATAATGTATAAAATTTTATTATCTTGTAGCCGCCATTTTTTCATGTTGCTATTTCTTTGCTCAAATCATTGCAAATCTTTCAAATACTAACATTATTTTATTGCGAAAATTAACACAATTTATATTTACCATAAAATGATTCGTCAGACATTGTGATTTTCTGGATTCTTTTGGATTAAAAATTTGTATAATAAAATAGTCTTCACGTTACACTCGTGTTATTTCAGTCAGAAATATGATGAATTTTTTTCCACAACTACGAAGAAGACGAAAAAAAAGTGTTGTGTGTTGCCGGTAAAGCGGGGGTAAAGCAGAATATCGAAAAATGTTTGCAATTTCGTTATCTTTTCGTGTTTCTTCCGACAGTCTGTAAGGTTGCCAGATTGTACATTATGGGGAAATGTAGGGAAATATAAAATAATAGCACATATTTTAATTAATTTTAATGCAAATCTTCTAAAAACTTTATAAATTCTCTTTGAAAACATAATTATGTATATTTTATTTAAATATATAAATATTTTATTTATTTCTTTTTTGGTCAAATATTTTCTAAAAACATAATAAATTAATCAAAAACTTATATACAGTAAATTTTCAATGAAAAAATTAAATACTATTTTAGTTAGGGAATAAAAAATAAAGCTAATTCAAATTATTTATATAAAGTTTTAATATTTACACATTTTTTTATTTTTTCAAATACATAATTTTTATACTTGATAATCCGAATTATGATTTTAAGATTGTCAAATTCTCAAAAATGGTTCCTTAATTTAAAATAAAACTGAAATTGTAGTTGAAAACTTTATTTCAATTTTTAAATTTGTTCCTATTTACATTTCATTCCTAAATCAGTTAATTAGTTTTGTAATAAAGGTGTAAGGTTTTAAATTCTATGTATTTTAAAAAATGTATTTGAAAAATAAGTGATAAAAATATGTTTTCTTTTATCTAAAAATGAATTTTTGGTAAAAAATATTAATTTTTAATAAAAATGTGAATTGTGTAAATATGATTATTGGTAAAAATATATAACCTTACCGCATGAACTTTAAAATCATATTATTTATTTCATTCTACTCTTATTGAAAATTAATTTTAAAATATTTCAATGTATTTTTCAGAATTCTTATGTTTTAAAATATAAAAATAATATAATTAAGCTGATTGGGATTTAAACTTGTTATGAATAAATTTGGGACTTGTTTTTAATAATTTATAATTTTTCTTATTTATCTGGCAACTACCACATTGAATACAAAATAACGAGTACCCAAACACTCATTACATTCATAATTTTACGTTGAGCATAGTAAAAGTCGTTAGAACACTTACTATGTCGTTAATATAATATAAAAGCGGCACAAAAGATAGATACAAAATATCGGCGACAAAATGTTACATATAAAGTTTTGGTTAAAATTTACTATTTTTGTTATGATAATTAATTCAATTAAATTTCTCTAAAATAAGCATAAATTTATAAATATAAAGTTTACAAAACTTAAACTTTAATATTTTAAAAACGTCGTCAAAAAACTTGCGGCTCATTGACGCCGTCAACTTAAATCAGTTAGCTACTTATTGCTTCTCGCTGACAACGAACAGTTCGTCGTCGATTTTTGCGTTGAGCAGCAGCACGTGTAGAAAAAAAAACAAATTTCGTTTCATAGAAATTTGTACAGTTTTGTATATAGAAAATTAGCAAACGCAGCTGAAATAATTTATTTTTACTAAAAATTTGTAGTTCAAATAGAAAAAATATATAAAAATGGAAACAGAGTCATTCTATGGTATGTTGAAATTTAATTTTAGTCTCTAGAATACATAAAAATTGCAAGTAATTATGCGGCGGCCGGCGAATTGGCAATCAAAAATGTCTACCGGCAGTCAGCATGACAAATAAATAACCTTGATTTTGGTAATGAAATTTATTTAATATATTTATCCTTTTGTTAAAAAAAAGGTGTTGAACTAAGTGAAAAAGACCCTTTGGCCCAGTTTGAAGTTGCTGAAACCGACAAAGATGTACAAGATCAAAAATTGATTATTAAACAAATCAGTTTGGGTGCTGATGCTAAAAGTGGCGAATTCAATGTTGTACAGGTAAGATGAAGCAATAGAACAACAATTTCAATATAAATAATGCGAAAAAACGTGTGATATTTCTAATGAAAGATGCCACATGTTATCAACTCTAAAATAAGATCTAAGATCTTTTGGGATTTCTTTAAAAATATAAAATCCAAATGGATTAGGTACAAGGATTTGAATATAAACATGTATATATTAAGTGAAAACTTTATTTTTTACTACACTAAAAGCGCGCAAATGTTTGGATGAAGAACAAAAAGCCAGAATCCATTATTTTAATTTGTACAAAAAATCAAAATCATAATACATAGTAAATTCAAAATCTATGGTTACTGGTGTGGTAAAATTAAAAAAATGTCTAAATCGCATTGTAACTAATAATTTATAAATGAATTTAAATATTTTTTGTTTAACATTTAAAAATTTTTATCAATAAAATTGCAAACCATTCATATTTGATTTATTATCTACATTCCAGGCCGAAGTTAAAGGCTACGAAAAAGAAACAATTAAAATTCCCATTGCTGTCTTGAAGGCCGGCGAAACTCGTGTCCTGTGTCCTAACTTAGAATTCCCCAGTGATTCGGTTACCTTCAAACTTATTCAGGGTACTGGTCCCGTATACATCTGTGGTCAACACTTAGTGCACGAAATGGTTGAAGAAGAATGGCACAATGAAGAAGATGATGATGTTGATGAGGACGATGAAGATGACGAACAACCACCACCACAACAGAATGGTAAAAATAGCAAAAAGAAGTAATGTGACTTTAATTAAGACAAATAATACGAGGAAACAACATACCATATAATAACAACCGTAGTTTTTTTGTGAAGAAACCTTTTATTCTACGTTTATTTTGAATATTATTTCTTCTAAGTTTTCTTTTTTTTATATATATACAAATTGTAGGACCCTTTCTTTTTAAACAAAATTCCTCCAAAAGTTATCCCAAACAAAACAAAAAAAATCTTTAAATATACACACCTTAAGTTTATAAGTATGTAATAATATTAAATATTAATATATAAAAAAATTACTTAAAAAATCAGTAAGAAAAATAAATGTAATTGAAAAAATTATTTCAGAATTTTTATTTTTGAAATATTTTGTGTTTAAAAAAAAGTGTGGAAAAATATTGGCAGTTGCCATTTTAAAGGTCTGTTTATGCATCCAGGAAATTAGAATTATTCTTAAATGTTCATGTAAATCTTAGGAATCTTTGCTGGAAATAATTTGAAAATATGAAATATGTTCACTTTAAAAATTTCGATTTATTGTAGATTTAATTTTAATTAGAAATAAATGGAGTTAAAACATTCTAATTTTATACAATTATTTCTAAAATAGTATCTCGGAAAACTAGATTATAACGCGCACAAATTATACGAGCAGACAGTAACCGTTTGCTTAGTTTATTTCATACCAAATCTTTAAGAAATTAGGAAATTTTGAAAATTTGTTAAAATTAAAATTTTTCCTTAAACAAATTTTTAGAAAACGTATAAAAATTTAATATTATTAGATTTTAAAAAAAGAAACAAAACTGGTATATATATTTCTTTTATTTAATTTAAGGTTAAAATACATACGAGTGTTTTTTAAATTCTAATATAAACTAAAATTAAACATTTTAAATAAGATTAAAAGATTTATTGCATACGTCCTACTGAAATTTTCTGACGTGGTACTCTAAAATTATAAAAAAAAAGTAAATAATTCGTAAATAAATAACATTTCAAGAAATACTTAAATCTTACCTAATATGTATGACTCTACGTCGATCACTGGGATGTATTAAATCTAATTTTTGGCTCCAATCGATTTGTTTCAATTCGTGGCGTAATTTCTTACGATCGAAATATGAAATGACACAACTGGCCGGGATCCAAAATATGGAAGTGAATAGAACAACAGCAACTATTTAAAAATAAATGTTAAACATTGTTTGCCTTAAGAATTAAGTTGGTTAAAACTTACCAACAATATTGTCCTTTAAAAATCTCAAAACTCTATTAATATTGATTTCTTCTATTATATCCCAAAATCTTTCTACAACATCTTGTATGGTCTTTTCACAAACTCCCTTTAATACATAAGAATTAGATTAAATATTAAACTAAAAAATAACTAAATTTGAATATTAAATTTACCTTATTACAAAATCCTTGTATACAAGGAGTACCATCGGGTAAAACATCTGGTGGCTCTACAGGAAAGCAAGTTTCATTAATACTCATGCGGCAGCATCTATAAAAGCATAAAAAATTACTAAGAATTGCAAATAAAAGAATTTCACTTCATTACCTTTTACAAGCATCCTGTATAATATCGCACATACAACTTTGCAGACCCTGAGTTTCACAATAGGGAACTATAAAGAAGAAAAAAATAAATATTTTTAGTGTAGTTTGTTAATTTACGTAATTTTCTCTTGATACTTACTGCATTTGCCATTACGACATTGACCTCTTTCTTGACATATTGTACCATCATCCATGGCTGGTGATTTCGGACACTCTGCATGGGTACCCGTACATCTGGCCTCACGTTCACAGGTTGCATAAACCTGTTCACGACACTTGACACCCGCTGGCATAAACTGACAATTCTGACAACAGGGTGAATTCTTATCACTACACACCGCACCCTGGTTACGTCTTAATTTACAGTTTTTATCACAACAGGCATCATTATCTTCAGTGCCCAAGAGACCAGCATCACACTGTTCATCACCCTCAACACGTAAATTGCCACAAAAGGATTCTTCGGGTTCAGAGAAACAACGACCCGATTTGGCTTGTAAAACTTTGCGTATTGAGCGCAAAGAACAGGGAGAGAATTTCTAAGTGAATTTTGAATAAAAATGTTACAAATTTTCTTTTATAAATCGAAACATATATGTATAACAACTTACTTTATTATTAACATCATAACCGCTTACAGAATAAGTGTACATTAAAAAGCTGCCGCCTTGTGAGGCACTAGGTGAACATTCTGGTATATCGGGATCATGTTCAGATCCCCAATTATGACCAAATTCATGGGCAGTGACTAAATCGGCTTCACGTGTTATAACACGTTGGCCGTAATGATTGCGTGAGCTACTTAGCCCAGAATTTAAATATAGTGTATATCCATTTTTAAAGTATTCTAAATTCAAAAAGAAATTTAATAAATGTTAATATAAACTTAATATTTTTTAAGTTAATTTATTAAACGAATCATTTTAAAATAAATTAAAAATGAAAGAAATGAATTTGTAATAAAATAAATAATTGAAAAATAACTAGAACATAATAATTTTATAACAGTAGTTCAAATCCTTCCAAAATTTTAATTATTCACATTTTTTTATTTTATAAAAATTTAACACTATCTAACCTCTAATTTAATTTGAAATTTAAGAAATAATATGCGAAATTTGAAAAAATTTATTAACAAAATTAAATATTTTTTAAGGGATTTTCTAGCTAATCTCAAATCGAAATATTCTTAATGATGTTTAATTAAAAAAATATTAAATTATGCTAAAATGTTAAAATTTTTCGACCTAACCCCATTTTTTTCCTTTTTAAAATTTTCAAAAATTTAAATGCATATTAAATTTATTCAACATTACTTAAATTTTTAATTTAAGTTTTTATTGAAAAGTTTAAAAGCTTTATGTTATTTATTTTTTTAACAATTCCTATATGAAAATTTCTAAAATTTTTAATTATTACGAAATTTATTCAGTCTAGTCCCAATATTAAAATTTCTAATTTAAGGTTTTGGGTTCTAGAAATTGTTCACTGTTTAATTTTTAAACGCTTTAATTTACGCTATTGGTACTTGTTATATTTTAGGTTTTTTTTTATACATTCTTACAATTTTGGTACTTTTTTGCGTTTTGGTACTTTCTGTATTTTCAGATTTGTTCATCAAGAATACACACAGGCATTTAGGCTATGGGCAGATAAGTCAGTTAGCCAATGAAATTAAAATCTTTTAAAATTTCTTAATGTAACCTTAAAATATAAAATATTGAACAGGTTTCATTGCTAATCCTTAACATCTTGAATTTTCAAAAAAAATTAAATTAAAATATCAATTCTGAAATACGATTTCTATATTTTTGGTTTTATAATTAAAAACAAAAATAAAACTTAAAGAAAATAAGTAAAAATTAAAAAAAAAAATACGTTTATTTTATTTAACCTGGTGTACATATGCCGCCTACAGAATTGCGTCTGGGTGAGCCAACATAAGCCAAACCTAATATACCGCCTTCAAATTTTAAATCCGTAAAAAGATGAGCTAAACAAAAATCTTTATGACTATATTCACGTGAAAAGACCTTTATAATTTTAAAAAGCATAGAAATATTTATGGAAAAATGTCGGTATTTAAATATAATAAACAATTTTAAGAATTATTTGTCATTAAGGTGTTCTAAATTACAAAATAGATAATAAATTATTTACCTCTAACAGATTACGAACATCCCATTTTTCTCTAATCATATTATAATGTGCCTCGCCACCTCTTAAACGTGTTGGCTCAGAATGCACAACAATCTTTTTAATAACAAAACCCATGCCTTTGAAACCCTCTTGATCGGAACGGTCTTGCCAAACAGTATCATTATAAATTTTATGAACACGATCAATAAGACTTATCTAAAAATTAAGAATATGAAAGGTAATATATAGATGATAATAATTTTTTGAATAATTTACCAAATAATTAATTGTGGTTTTAGTATTACCACCACCCATTTCTTGGAAGAATCTATAATCGGCCACCAGTAATAAGGGACAACGTGTCTTTGTGGGTGTATACTCATATTGATCTGCTTGACGTTTGGTTCTTTTATGTGTCTTGTCCTTATCGCTTAACGCCAATAGATTTGTACGTAGAGGATTATTGTCATGTCCTATTAAATTTGTGGTCTCTTCTTGCTCATCTTCATCGAAATCATCGGTTTCTAGTTCTAAGTAATATTTAAGTGTATATAAAATAAAAATCAAGAAAAATACATATAAATAATTTAATTTTACCTAAACCCTCTTTGACATAACCACAAGTTAAAGGTGCTGGTTCGCCATTTTCACCACCATGAGGATGTTTCATTTTAACATCTGACAAACGATAAGCCACCATGGTATTTTCTTTGGCAGTGGGTAAATGACGCCAGGAAGGCTACAAAAATAAGCAAATAAAATAATAAAAATATTGAAAACTTATAAGAAATCTTACCTCCAAATGATAGGTCTCATCTGGTAAATTGATGGACATTGTCATTAAACCATTCTCAATATGAGCTCTAACATGGGAATCAAGTTCTCCAAAGACACGTCCCGCATAGAAATTGTCATGATCTAAATTAATTCTTATTATAAATAACATATATTTAACAAACGTTAAAAAAATTTCCTTACCCATATGTACTATGGTCTCATTGCCATCACCGTCCACCGTATACGCTTTAAATTTACTATGTAATACCTCACGATGTGGATGTAAAATTAAGCGAAAATTTTTACCCAATGTTTTAAATTCTATTTCCTTGATGGTATTAAAGGGGTGGTTACTTGGTTTAGCACCCCTTTTAACAATACGATGTTGCACATCATCCTTGTGGATGAGCTCAAAATGTTTTAGGGTACGATGCAAAGAATCTTAAAAAATAAAACACAATTGTGATAATGGTTAAAATATATATTATTTTTTTAGTTATAAACACTGAATTTATTTAAATAATTATTTTTTCAACATGTAAACAGCAAAAGGGTTGCAATTTTTTTGTTAACACTTCACAAAACAAGTTGGAAAAATCTTTTATTTTCTGATAAAATATTGTATATTTTTAAAGAAATTCACTTTTTACATTAATTTAATGTTTATTTTATATTTTACCTGCATTTTCAATTAAAAATATAACGAATATTATAAAAAATATTAAATTTTTGTAAATTGTTTGATAATTTGTTGTCATAATTTGGAAAATTTTACAAATAAACTCTTCTTCTTTTTCAAGATAGCATACCAGACTAGAAAAAAATTCATTTAACTCGGCAGCCCAATTCCCAACGTAATTTATTTTCAGTGGCAAAAAAGGTGCCCAGTGAAGTTATCTGCAAGTGAGTATATCAATAACCAATATCGCAACAAAAAAATTGTTCAACAAAACTCTACCACAATTTGCAATTAATTTTAAAAATAATTTTTGAAATTTTTTTTTAAATTAAATTTTAGTTTTAATATTATTGGGCAATTATTTTTTATTTTCCATTGAATAAGAAAAGTATAATTTAAATCTTAACGGAAACTGAATTCGCACTGAACTGTAGTAGAATTGAATTTGAACTGAACTAAAAAAGAATTGAAGTAGAAGAAAACTAGAACTGAACTAAAGCTAAACTTAAATTGAGCTAGACCTTTTGTGGGATATATAGCTCTATATTATCTTTACTATTTTTGTACAAAAAAAAAAGTTCCATTCAATTTTATATTCAAATTTTGTATGTAAGATAAACATATTTAAAATACGAGCAACAAATCCCATAACATAGATCTCTTGAAGGTCTAGCTAAATTTAGTGATTAATTTTTATATATTTTATATAATATTTGTTTATTCGCAAAAATGATCGATTAAATAGTTATTGTATTCGCAAAATGTGTAACAAACATTAACAACACTACTTTCGACTACCGATTCTTTCGAATGCAATCGGTATTTTCTTTCACTCTACACAAGATACTAAATACTTTCTCAACACTATTGCACTGTTTGTTAGAAGAAAAAATCTGTGTGAGAGAATAAAATTTTTGCAAAAATATCTATATTAAAAAAAATAGTGAATGAAATTCATTTAAATTGTATGAAACATAAAATATAAAGCACATGGATGCAGAATTTATAAAAATATAAAAAGGTTTTTACACCGAAAACCTCTAAAAATTCGAATGGAAAAAAAGGAAAAAACCTCTATGCAGCAGTTAGCAAAAGACGACGAAGAAGAAGTGTATAGAGTAGAAGACACCAAGACGACGACAACGACGACGACGGCAACATAGACAACGACAACAACACAACAACAACAACTACAACATCAGCAACAACAACGGACGGCAACAACAGCAGAAGCAGCAGCGAGAAGTAGAAGAAAAAAGAATACAAAACTAGAAGAAACGCCAAAAAGGCTCCAAAAAGAAAAAAGAAAAACGGAGCAACTAAAACGATTTGGCACACTAAGTAACAAACAAAAGTGGAAGAAAAGCAGCTGTTTCTCTCAAAAAGAATTCCCCAAATTAGTTGAAATATTAAAAAACAAAAGAAAATAAACAACATGTGTGATATTTGTTCAGATTTTCAACAATTATTGGAGTCGTGTAAGTAAAATAAGTGTACTAAAAAAGTAATTAACTGAAGTAATGATGTTTTGCAGTTTAGTTAATCTTCTTGTTTTTGTTGCAAATTTGATTGCATGGATGGTTGGTTAATGAAGAACTAACTAAATAACTATTGTATGTTAGTTACTTCCAGCTTTAGCTAGCAGCTAAAAAAATAGATACATAGATATGTGCATGTTAGTCCGAGTGTTTATTTTGTTGGTAATTGGTAATTGTGTATTGTTAAGTGGGCGGTATAAAATGTTAAAAAGTGTGAGAGAGAGGGGTGTTACAATTTTTATTTTGTTATTGTGCTTTGTAAGGTGATTTGTAAAATGCCGGTGATATGGTGCGATTACATTACGCTGTTAATTTATAAGATCTATTTTATTTGAGTTTTAATTTTAATTTAATTCCAGTTCACTACAAGTTCAATTTAGAGTTAGTTATAGTTCAGTTCAGTTAAATTTTAGTTCTATTTCACTTTATTATTTATTATAATTTATAAGAAAACCATTAACTTTCTTAAAAATTTTCGTTTTAGATGAAGCACGCATCATCAATCAAGATGCCAAACATGCGATTCTATATAAAAGTGAAATCGAAACAGCATTTGGTTACATACAAGCCTGGCCACAAAGGCAATGTATGTGTCTCTATCGAGATGTTAAGAATTTTGAACGTTTCAATTTGGTTGTACAATCTATGATCTATTTGGCTGTACATCATTTGAAACATATTAAAAGACTTATAGAGGATTATAAGAAAATAACAGCTAGTGCTGCACAAGCTGTGGCTCAAGCTCAAGGACCAACACAAACTGAAAAATCAAATGATGAACCGGGTGCTGTTACCACTTCAAGTGGTTCGACAGTGGCATCCAAAGAAAATACTAATAAAAATGAACAAAAAGATGCGGAAGAAGGTAAAATTAAACAGACAAAAGATGATATGAAATCACCTAAAGCAAATGAAAAGGCCACTAGTAACACATCATCGCCGGGAGATGATAATGCTAATAATAATACTTCATTAACAGCATCACCATCAGGTGGATCTTCTGTACAAAGTTCACAAAGTTCTAGTGGTGTCTCGGCATCAACATCATCCTCAGGATCAACATCATCATCATCAGCAGCCACATCATCTTCATCAGCAGCAACGTCTTCATCATCGACATCACAACATACAGAAGAACCCTGGATATTACCAGAAGTTGAAAAACTTTTGCTTCTTGTGTCCAAAGTATTTTTACTAAACTTCCCTTTGTACATAGCATATAAACATGGTACTCATGCACGTTTGGATGATATCTCTGCAGAGGAAGCCCAACATTTAGCTATATTTTGTGATCTACATGATAATGAAATTCCGGTATATGTACTAAGAAATACCAGTTTGTTTTGTAATTCTAATGGTTTCGCTGCCATGATGTTGTGTTTTGATCAACCCGATTTACCGGTTACTACTGCTCATGCCATTGTAGCAACTGTCTCGAATATAAAAATATGGTTACATTATGGTTGTATTGTGCAATTATTTGTACCCTTACGTAGTAAAATATTACAATATATGTGTAAATTACCCGATCAAAGTTTAAGAACTGCTGCCACACGGGCAATGGCAGATTTTGTGTGGGCAGCTGTGAGAGATCCTTTAGACTCGTCGGTAAGCTTTGATGTTGAAGGTTTAGCTTTGGCTTTTAAATACTTTACATCGACAACATTGACCATGAGATTGGCGGGTAAGTTAAATGATTGATTTGGTGGAGAATGATATTTCATTTTAACTATTTTAGGTATTGCACAAATTAATGCCCATATTAACATATTTGGTGAAATTGAATCTGTTGTGGGTGAAGTCGAAGTTGTAGCTAATAAAATTGGTGACTGGCTAACAGAAAATCAAATAATACAACATTTATTTGGTCCCAACTTACATGTTGAAGTTTTAAAACAGGCTCATGTGGTCTTAAATTTCCTTGCCGTGGAAAACCAAATAACCGAAGAACATATTAAGCTAATTTGGCAGGCAACCCAACAGCTAAAACATTGTTCCAAAACTATATTCGATATATTACCATCTTTAGTTAAGAATCTGGCTCCTAAGCCGGCCATGTATTTGTATACTTTATTATGTCGTATGGATCCTAAAGAACATACGGAACAGAGTATTTATATTGCTTCTGCTTTAACGAAGTTAATATGGTCACGAGATAAGACTCGTTCACAAATTAGTTTGGAAAATGACATAATGGCGGCTACTAGTTCGGATAGTGGCAGCATGGATGGAAGTAATTCAGATGAGGGTAATGGTGATGATAGTAGTTTAGCTAGTGCTCGTAAAAGTCCAATAGATATTGAAAATGTATGCTCATCCGACACTGGGGTAACACCTTGCAAACAGGCGAGACGCAGGCGTCATGTATGTGATCCCACAGAGGAGAAAGGAAAACAAATTTCAGAAGAAGAGCTAAATTTGATAAATACTAAGGTGGATATGAAGTAAGTTTTAAAAATAAGATTTTTGAAAAATAAATTTATCTAGAAATATATACAGGAAGTTAACAAACACATTGTACTTTTCTATTTAATCTGTTCAGAATGAAAAATCATCGTATTGTTAATATTATCGACAACTCCAGCAGTGAAGAAGACTTACAGAAAGGTTCCGTCAACATGCAAATGCATCGCAAGAAATCTCGAAAACGTCGCAAGAATAACAACAATCTACCCCTGACACGATTGGCTTATGAAATTGTTGAAGCCATCTGTGATGGTGGTGAGGATGATGGTTCCAGTGATGATGCTGACGATGCTGATGATGGTGACGGTGAGTGTGATTTACTTAACGACAGTGACGAATGTAGTGATCCTGGGCAAGTACCTAGTGCTGTGTTAAAACATTTACAAGGTGAAGGTCCATATATACGAGCCATAGCTGAGACTCATATAAGTGAACTTTTAAGCGGTGCCGAAAATGAGGGCAGCTATTCATCGCCCATGAGTAATAAATCAGAAAATTTAGATGGTTTTGATGTAGAGGATATGTGTGATGATGCCATAGCTCAATTGGTAAATGCCCATAATCAACGAAGTGTCCATAATACACCAGAAATGAACTCATTCGTTAGCCAACGCGTGCAACAAACTTCCCAAGAAATAGCTTCTTTGGTTAATGCGCATAATCAGCGTGTTGCTCAGAATACTATGCCTCCGGCTTTTGCGGCAGCAGCTGCTGCTATGGCGGCTGCTCATACTGCAATGTCTATGCAAAAAACTGAAGCTAATGTAGCAGCTGCGGCTGCTGCTTTAGCTGCAGCTGCTGTGGCTACGGATAATGCTCAACAAACGTTATTGGATTATCAAGGACGTGCTAGTGCCATAGCTGCTCAGGCAAAAGTTCAACAAACTTTATTGGATATTCAAGAACGTGCCAATACTATGGCTGCTAAAGCTTTGGCTGCTGGTATAATATCAGGTCATGTCAAACACAACAGTGAAGGGGAGATTGTTGAAATTAGCAATGTAGCTTCTAACAAAGAAAGTAACAAAAATACCAACACATCAACATCGCCTCAACAACCAACTTTTAAAATTAATGATGTTTGTCAGCCGGGAAATACTTTACTATGGGATTTGTTGCAAGATGATAAAATTGTGAGTAAATGAAATAAATTATTGGAATTGTTAGTATATTTTCTACATTCTTACAGACTCAACTTGGCGAATCATTAGCAATGGAAGCTGAAAAAGCTTTAGCCACACTTTTGTGTTTCAGCAACGATCGTCAGCTGCGTACTAAATTCATTGAAGGTTGTTTACAAAATTTGGCCAACAATAAAAGTGTTATTGTTTCCTTAAGACTCTTGCCAAAATTGTTTGCTTCATTTCAACAATTTCGTCCATCTGATACACATCAAGTTACGATGTGGGCTGAACGTCAACATCGTATGATGTATCACTTCTTTAATAATATCAAATATTATGCTAAACGTCATATGGAAATATTGTCGGGTAAAGGTAGTGATTATCAACAAACAGATTTATCACTGTATTCCCATAAAACGCAAGTATCGGTACGTTTACAATTTTTGTCTTCCATATTCTCATCTATGGGTTCACCTAAAAATTTTCGGTAAGTGAAATAAATGAAATATTTAAACAAGACATTTATTTTACTTTCACCTTTTTATGCCTTAAGCTTAAGCTTGGAACAGGTTGATTCCTTGTGGGAATGGTTGGCTCATGATCCTGAATGTGCAGACTGTTATTTCTCTTGGTTACAATCGCAAGCCAAAGGAGGTGATCAACATGCGTTGGGTTTAGAGGCATTACAACATTTATATTTGAAAAAGTTACCCGAATTACGTCCTGAAGAATTCTCTATGGTTGGTTTAGGTTTATTCCAACAATTATGTAGTTTAGCTCGTATGGCTATAGCTCATTATGAAAAACAAACAGATTCCATATCCACCAATTCCTCCAATATCGTGGGCATGTTTCATTTATGGAAAATTGCATTGAGGGCTCACAATACTGAAGTATCATTGGCTGCTATACAATACATTAATATGTATTATATGGGTCAACAATTACGTTTGGAAAAGGAATTTGTTTCACAATGTATGGAAAATTTGGTGCAGGCAGCAAATGCTTTAGAAAGGTAATCATTTTAAATTTCTTTATAAAAAGAATTATATAGAAATATGTAATATATTTTAGTAACAATGAAGATGATAATGCCTTAATGTGTGTGCAACGTGGCTTAATGCTTTTAAATACTCATTTGGAAACTTTTCGCCGTCGTTATGCCTTTCACTTAAGACGTTGGGCCATCGAAGGTCAGGGTATTGGTTCTCATAGTAATTTAAAGAATGAAGGTTCTGGGCCATCAATACGCATTATTTTACAACCAGCTGGTCTGTCGGAAAAATCTATTCTACATATGCATGCTTGTGATTTAATAGCAGATTTAAAAGCTGAAATTTCAAAATGGTAAAGTTGTTTATTTTAAATTTGTATTTTTATACTTATTTCTATATTTAATTTATTTGTTTTTATTAGGTGGGAAAATTTACAAGGTACTTCAAATTCAGGAGTATCAGCACCAGTATTGGGGTTATTATTAAGTGAAGGTCCTCTGCGTATAATAACTCAAGGCCAGGAATTGACTTCAGAATATGATGAAAGAAGTTTAGGAGATGCTGGTTTTAAAGATAATCAGGTAAGAGTCGAAATATTATTGATAATTTAATAAAATTTCAAATCATAATTGTAAATAAAAAAAAACGCTTTAACGTTTTTTACATATTTGTATTTTGTTAATATTTTAATATCTAAACTTTTCGTTTTCTTTTCAAAAGATCGTTTACGTTTCTTTGGGTGGCCGAGGAGCTCGGCGTAAAGAAACTAATGTTGATCATCCTTCTATGCAACCGCCACCACCAAAAGAATGTCTTCCCACAGTATTATTATTACAACCCAAATATTTTGAAAAACTTTTCTGCCTTATGCAAACTTTGGGTGATATGAAACCACAACCCAATAATTTACAACTACATACGAAGGCTCAATTGTTATCACGTAGAGTTTGGGATATATTGGCTATTCTGCCAACAAATCCAATGATTTTAGATGCTTTTAAAAATCTAACTAATGATTTGGCCATAAGTGAACAACTTGAGAGTGAAGAGGCCAAAGTTAATAAACGTAAAGAAATAAAACAAAAATTATGTGAATTATTAGACCCCAATAATCTGCAGAAATTCATGTATTCTTTACATATTGTGGAAAGTTTAGCTTTGAATAGTGTTTTTCATCAACGTGGTTCTTCATGCTGTGGTGGTGTGAATGGTAATATAATAACCATGGAACATCAACAACATGGAAAGTCATCATCGGTTTCTAAAAATAAAAAAAACAGCGTTACACCAACAGCAGGAAGCGGTGGTAGTGGTTCTGGTTCGGGTAGTGGTAGCAGTGGAAATGGTGGTTCCACTAATGATAATTCCATCGGCCAAAGAAGACGTAATAGTATGGATTCCACATCATGTAAAGAAGACTCAAAAAAGTCTTCTTCTAATAATGTTAATGATCATCATCAAACAAAAGATAAAGATTCATTTGATTCATCTACACAAAAGGATTTAAATTCCTCTATGGCTTCACTAAACACTTCAGAAAGTGAACATCCTCATAGTGATCATGTATCTTCAGCAGCAAATGATAAAGAAAATAATCCTGTTAAGGTAGGCAAAAAACATAAAAAGTCTGATTCTAGCAATACCTCTTCGCACTCGTCGTTATCACAAATCGAATCATTTAATTCATCAATACTGGAAACAAAATGGAGTGAAACTTTTATTAAATGTGGAGGGCTCAAACATCTTTATGACATTTTTATATCCGGCCAGTTGCAACAAAGTTCATATCCCAAAGAACTATTAAATGAATGGCGTCATGATTGTTTGGCCAGTCTCTTACGCATTCTATGGTTATTGGGTTTCGAAGAAGATTTTCATGAAGACATGTTAGTGTCTATATCGAAACCTAAAGATTTTATGTTGGAAATGATGTCAGTAGATCCCTGTTTAAAAAGGTTATCATCCGTTTTAAATGATGAAGCCTATTCAAATTATTTAGCCACCACATCAGCTTATCAATATCATCATTTGAGAACTGGTTTTTGGGGTAGAGCTCAAGTAGTACAATTTGCCATGAATATTATGGTAAGTTTTGTACATGCCTCTTCAGAAGCTCGTTGTTCATTATGGGCCCATCCGGAGTATTGTAATTGGGTGCAGAAATTTATTTTGGAAGACCCTGAACCTGCCGTGAGGCGTGAAATTTGTGCTGGTCTTTACCGAATTTGTTTGGGCAATTCACAATCCTATCAATTGCTCTTGGCTCCATTGTTAAGAAAATTGATTTCATTCTTATCGGTTGCCGAGAAAATGACTTCATATAGTCATCATAATCCCTATATGTTAAGTGATGATGGCAAAGAACCTTATGGACCAGCTTGTCGTGATTATTTTTGGCTTTTAGCTAGATTAGTGGATACTCTATCACCTGAAATGGTTAAATCTTCTTTGGAATCATCTTCATTTAACGAAGAAGCTATAGATATAGAAAAACTTTGTCAATCAGTGGCACAAAGTATTTTAACACGTGATTTTTATGAGACACGTTATGGTATGCAAGATGATGGTTTGGTGGGCTTAATAAATCTGATGTCAAATTTGGTAAAATATGATCCCACATTTAAATTCAGCTCGAAGGCTTTACAGTTTATAGAACAAATCTTCGAATTCTTATTCGATATGCCTTCGCCTCACAATCGTCAGAAACCTAAATGTAAATCAGCTACTTCTAGAGCTGCTGCTTACGATTTACTAGTAGAATTATGTAAAAATTGTCCCAAGAATTATATATTTTTGCACAGCAAACTTTTAGCGCAACATACTCCTGGCCCTAAGCCCCCATATCCTTGGGACTATTGGCCACGAGATGAAGGACGTTCTGAATGTGGTTATGTTGGTTTAACTAATTTGGGTGCCACTTGTTATATGGCTTCTTGCATACAACATCTTTATATGATGCCTCAAGCTAGAGCAGCCGTTTTACGTATACCTCCGAATAAGGCACAAAAACATGCTCCTACTTTATTGGAATTACAACGAATGTTTGCTTATCTTTTGGAAAGTGAACGAAAAGCCTATAATCCCAGATCATTTTGTAGAGTCTATCAAATGGATCACCAGCCTTTAAATACTGGAGAACAAAAAGATATGGCTGAATTTTTTATAGATCTGGTATCAAAACTTGAAGAAATGACTCCCGATCTAAAAGATTTGGTCAAGAGGCTATTCTGTGGTACTCTAAGTAACAATGTTGTGTCTTTGGATTGTGATCATGTTTCGAGAACTGCTGAAGAATTTTATACAGTACGTTGTCAAGTAGCAGATATGCGTAATTTACAAGAATCTTTAGATGAAGTTACGGTTAAAGATACTTTAGAAGGTGATAATATGTATACTTGTTCACAGTGTGGCAAAAAAGTTAGAGCTGAAAAAAGAGCTTGCTTTAAAAAGTTACCACAAATATTATGTTTCAATACAATGCGTTATACATTTAATATGGTTACAATGCTTAAGGAGAAAGTAAATACACATTTTTCTTTCCCCATGCGTTTGAATATGTCTGATTATGTGGAAAAAACTTTAATGCCACATCAATATAAAGGTGAGTTATAATTGGAATACCACTAAAAAACGGTAAATAATTCCCATTATTATTGTTGCAGAGGATCGTGAAAAACGTAGAATGGAACGTGATAAACATTCTGATGATTTAGAAGATGATTTAGAAGAATGTTTGGAGTAAGTTTTATAACCGTTAAATAATAATATATGGTAATATATGTATGTGTGATTAATTTTTTTTAGATACGAATTGGTAGGTGTTACTGTTCACACTGGAACTGCAGATGGTGGTCATTATTATAGTTTTATAAAGGAACGCAATAAATCTGCCATGCAACATGACAGATGGTTTTTATTTAATGATGCTGAAGTAAAACCATTCGATCCTTCACAAATAGCAGCCGAATGTTTTGGTGGTGAAATGACGGTAAAAATTCAAATGTTAAATTAAAATTGTGTTGCTTAATTCTTTTTTTACATTACAGAGTAAAACTTATGATTCTGTCACAGAGAAATATTTGGATTTTAGTTTTGAAAAAACTAATTCGGCTTATATGCTCTTCTATGAAAGACGTTTGCCAGAACATTTAAAAGAAAAACATGCTCATCTTTTAGCTTCTCCCAATTGCAGTAATACTGCAATTGTTAAACCATTAAATTCAGAAGAAAAATTAAATACTAAAGATAAGGATAATGAAAAGCAGGAATATAAAACTGAAAATAATGAACATAATTCCAAAATGGAAGTAGATATAGATGAAAATAATGCTAATAAATTAGAAACAGCCAATTGTGATAATAAAACAAATGAAAACGAAACCGAAAAAAGCAAAGAAAAGGAGGTAGATAAAGATATAGGAATTGATAAAGATAAAGATCAGGAGAAAGAAGATACAAAGGAAACATCTAGAACAAATGAAAAAGAAGTTAATACAGAAAAGAAAAAGGAGAGAGATACAGAAACGGAGACTCCCTCAACTTCGACAGGTACTTCACCAACAGCTACAGCAGCTAAACAAATTGAAAATCCTTGGAGGCCACAATTAAGTAAAGAATTAGAAGATTGGATATGGCAAGATAATAGACAATTTTTGCAAGATCGCAATATATTTGAACATACATATTTCAAGTATGTGAATTTTTTAAACTTTTAATGAAAATTTTACATTTTAATCAAAATTTTTAGTTTCATGTGGCAAATTTGTGGTCATATACCACAAACTTTAATCGCACAACAGGATGTTACTTGTATGGCAGCAAAATTATCGGTTTCATTTTTCATAGAAACATTTATACATGCCAAAGAAAAAGTAGGTATTGGAGATGTTTGAGTTTATTATTTTTTTATATATTATTGTTGTATCTTTTAGCCTACCATGGTTCCTTGGGTGGAATTATTAACAAAACAATTTAATGCCAGTCAAGAGGCTTGTGAATGGTTTCTCACACACATGTCTATTGAACCCTGGTGGCCAGTTCAAGTTTTAATACAATGTCCCAATCAAATGGTTCGGCAAATGTTTCAACGCTTGGTAATACACGTTATACAGAGACTACGGTAGGTCCCAAAGCAATAATTAAAAAAGTTAAATATTTAAAAAAAAAATTAAAAATTTCCAGTTCATCGCATTCTCATTTGTATTTGAAAACTGAAGCCGATAATGATGGTAAAGAGATTATTGGTAATGCCTCATGTGTTACTCGTTTTATAAGTTCCTTAATTTTACTTATGGAACATGGTGCTAAAGCACACTTAAGGCATTTATCTGAATTCTTTGGTTTACTATTTGAATTCTCCAGAATGGGAGATGAAGAAACAGTATTTTTGCTGCGTATAGGAGTAATAAAAAGTGTAGCGGATTTCTACTTAGGCAACAAGACTCATGATAATGTAAGTTTTAAATGTAAAACTTAATTCTATATAGAAAATATACAAAAGTCTCTTCTTCCTATAACAGCTTGAAGTTGGTTCCGATAATGATGATAATTCTTCAGATGAAGCTTTATCGGTGGACAAAACCAGACCTGCATCTTTGGATAAAATGATAGCTTTGGTAGCGAGTTTGGTAGAAAGATCAAGGGGACAAGATTTAAGATTGAAATTATCTACTAAGGACTATAATGCTATAGCTGGTGGAAAAGTAAACCAAACATTAGTGATTTGCTTATAAATTACATTCTATATTGCATGTTTTTCTTGGCATTCCAGGGTTTTCCTTTCTTGTACCAACAAATCAAGGACAACATTAATCCACATCAAACAAAACATTTGATCCATGCTCTTTGTCGTTGGGATGAACGTTTAGCTAATCAAATTATAACTATGTTATTTGCCTCCGTTACTAAGCACACTGAATTATGTGGTCCCTTCTTTAAATTGCTTACTTTGTTAACTGAAACTCAGGGAGGTCCATCGGGTTTGCCTTGTTTTTCACAATTGGTATTGCAAAGAGTGTGGGATGCAGCAGAATATTGTCCTCAATCTGCTTTAGACTGGTTAGCTTTTCAAGCTCCTAAAAATAAAATAGCTCATGCTTGGATTTTGCAATCGGCTGACACTTGGGTGGAACAATATTTGTTGGCTCATCATAATTCTAGAGTTCGTAATGGTAATTAATTACATTATATTGATATAAATGTATATGTTTGAAATGTGATTTTATTTCAGCTGCCGCATATCTATTGGTTTCTTTGGTACCCTCACAACCATTTAGAGCTAATTTCCGTACACATTCATTACATAAATTATCCTCAATGTCATCGTACACATATTTCCGGTGAGTCTTTGAGTATTTAAAAATATTTGGTGAAATATGAAATAATGGTAAAACTTTGCGATTTTGTGAAAGTTGAAATTTTGTTATAAATTTAAGATTTTGTGAAAATTTTAAATTTTTGTGAAAATTTTNNGACGAGGGACATAGTTTTATAAAACTAAAGATTTTTAATTTTAGTAAAAACTATAAATTAAGTGAAATTATAAATTTAAGTAAAAATTTTAAATTTTTGTGAAAATTTAAAATTTTTGTGAAAATTTTAAATTTTTGTGAAAATGTTAAATTTTGATGAAAATTTTATTTTTTTAAATTTCTAATTTTGAAAATTTTTGTGAAATTTTTAAATTTTAGAGAAAATTTTACATTTTTGTAAAAATATTAAACTTATGTATGTGAAAATTTTAAATTTTTGTGAAAATTTTAAATTTTTTTGAAAATGTTAAATTTTAGTGAAAATTTTAAATTTTAATGAAAATTTTAAATTTTATAGTTTAGTTAAAAGTTTTAATTTTTAATCTCAATTAGAAATTATATTAATACCTCGAATCTTAATTACGTTTAAATCTGTTACAGGGAACTTAGTAATGACGCTCAAATTATATTACACACCATTATTAATCTTTTGTTGCGATTGCTAAGAGCTGCACGAGCTTATGCCGATATTGGAGTTCATGGCACTACTAAGTTGACATCATATTTTAGCCTTTTAGGCTATTGCATGGTTTCTAAGACTGAAAAAGTTATGGTAGGTATTTCCACTTGTATTTGGATCTCTTTAAATATTAATATAAAAAATTGTGAAAAATATTAGATGGGACCGTATATGCGAGCATTATGGGATCTCTTTCATCCTCGGCTATCAGAGCCAAGCGTACCGGCTCATCATAATAAACATGCTTTGTTAGCTTTTTGGCATCATACCATTGTTGATTGTCCAGAGAATGCATTAATAGTTGCCAACTGTCCAGAAATAACAAGAAATATAGCATTTAATTACATATTGTAGGTTTCATAATAATATATGTGATATTCGAATTGATGGTAATATTTTTATTTTAATTAAGGGCTGATCACGATGATTCGGAAATAGTGGCTTATAATCGTGCCATGTTACCTGCCTATTATGGTCTATTACGTTTGTGTTGCGAACAGAGCCGTAGTTTAACGCGTCAACTGGCTGCTCATCAAAATCTTCAATGGGCTTTTAAAAATATTACACCACATCCGACCCAGTATTCGGCAGCTGTTGATGAATTATTTAAGCTGATGACTTTGTTTGCTACCCGCCATCCCGATGCTAGTGAACAAGAGAAACATGAAGTCACCACATTCCGTCGTACAACATTATCGGCCTATTTAACGGGTCTGGATGCTAGAGTTTCATGGGGTACATTAATAAATGCTTTTAGAATATTGGGTAAGTTTGGGAGAAATATTTTCTTAAAGATCAAAAACACAAATCGTTATAAAATATCGTTATAATAATTAAATATTTTTGTACCATTCTCCTTTAGTCGACAACGATGAAGATCGTCTTCTTGTCATTTATAATGGCGGCATTGAAATGTGCTTTGAAGCTTTGCACACCCTACATTCCATGCATCATGAAGCCACTGCCTGTCATGTTTCTGGTGATTTACAGGAACTACTTAGTGAAATGGTTTTACTCTTAAGTACTTTACGTTTAAGTACACGACTCGACAGTCCAACCAATAAGAAACAACAACAGCAATTGGAACAACAAGTACAACAATTGCAACAGCAACATCAGCAGCTATTACAAAAACAACAAGAGCAATTAAAACAACAACAGCAGCAACAACAATCTTCACAATCGCCACAGCAAACAGCACAACAGCAGAAAGAGAAACAACTGCAGCAACAAATGCAACAGATACAATTACAACAAATGCAACAACAACTGCAGCAACAACATTTCTTAAGGCAACATCAACAGCAGACAGCTCTGCTCAAGGGTTTACCCGATGCTGTTAAACGTCTAGCCACCTTTTTAAATACCTACAACCCACCCGAAATATGTAGACTTTCCCTTGAAGTACTTAAAGAATTAGTACGTAATCCCAATTTAGATGTAACCTCCATCTTGGCACCTATCTTAATCAATTGTCATTTATCGGTGGCTAATGCTCCCACCGCTATAGGAGCTTTAGGATCATATTTCCCACGACGTGGCAAAACTTCTTGGCCAACGATAACGAAAAATATGCCCAGACCTCCCAGGCCCATGGTACAAATGTGTATACCACATAGTGAATTTTTGGAAGTACAACGTGGTGTTGATCCTGAATACGACGCTCAAATTGATGCCTTCTATAGGCCATATCATGATTTCTTAGATGTTATGATGCGTATGGCTGTAAATACTAATCAATTGAATGATACTCTAGTAAAATTATCATGCCTGGTGGCTATAGAGGCTGCTCCATTGCATTTCAATTTATTCCCAAAGTTTTGGGTGGGCATTTACAATAATAAAAGTACCAATAAGTAAGTTTTATTTTATTATAAATTTGAATAAATTTTAATTTAATTTTAATTTTTCCTAGGTATGCTGAATTATTGATCAATAATCAATATTTAGTTGAATATATCCATGTAATATTACGCGGCTGTAGAGTTTCCTTAAGTGATCAATATATAAGAGCATTTTTGGAAATTTATTATCCTAAGGTGGTGAGCTAAAAAACCTTTTATTTTCATTAATAAGATATTTTTGTAGTTTGATTAAAATATTTTATTTTAACTAATAGTCTTTTAGGTAGAACAAATGTATATTCATTCAGATGTAATTGATGAGTTTCTAATAAATGTAAATATTTTTCATTTGTTTTGTTTAGATTTCATCTCAATTGCCGATTGCCCGTTTGTTGTATTCTATAAGTTATTCTATGCATTCGAAGGAAGATTTAGATGAATTGTGTGGAGATTTATTTGCCATACGTGTAATTGCTCAATGCACTGGTATACCGACATCAGTGCGAAAACAATTAAGAGGATCTCTAAAGGCGTTACTCTATAAGAGTGCGCGTTATCAAGAAATCGCTGAAAATGGTAAGTACTTTCCTTAATGTTGAATCATATCATCCATTAAGATGTAATTTTTAAATTATCATTGAAAAATATATTTAGAACTATCCCCTTTTTAAAACATGTCCATGAGGGAGTATTTGATTATATTTGTGATACTTGCTTATTGTCTATGTCGCCAGTGTTTTTTTTTTTAATTCAAGGTCAGTTTTTACAATATCCTTTGTTCAGGATATATGGTAAATCCTTTCAGTAATTCTAGTTCCTCTCTAGATTAGTTCTATATCAGTTCTAGATCTTGTTCAGTTCAATCCTTCAGTTCTGGTTCAGTACTACTGCAATCCTACTTTAGTTCTATTTAAATCCTAGTTCAGTTTTAATTTTGTTCTAACTCAGTTCTACTCCATTTTTGTTATAGTTCTAGTTCAGTTTTAGATCTAGTTCTGTGTAGATTTGAGGAGGCAATTCATAGAACAAATAATGAAACTTCAGAAAGGTTCTGAATAGATGAAGGCATGTTAAAACTTTTAATGAATTTCGATATGAATGAATGTTTAAAATATAAACTGATTCGTGAATTTTCAATTCTAATCCTTTTCTGCAAAATAAAAACTGATTCTTGAATTATTTATTTCTTTACGGCAAAATTCGATCGGATAATGTCAATTTCTATTAGAAACATTTTAGAATTTTACAACCATTTATAATATTTACTTGGATTTGGTTCGTTTTACATTCGTTTTTCGTGAATATTCTCTACTTTATTCGCAGAACTATTTCCCAATAAAAAACTAAAACTAGATAACAACGAATCAAAGGAAAGGTCTGAAAATTCAGCATCCAAAGATGACAGCAACGCCACCGGAAAACCAACACCAAAAGAAACTATAGATGAACGTAGCGAAGAAGCCATGGACACAACTAATAATGATGACGATGATAAAGATGGCAAAAAATATGAAAGTAAACAAGCCAATAAAGATATTCCAGAAAACGCTGCAGAATCGGATGAAAAGTCAACGGCAACCACTGAGTTAGACAACAAAGATACAACTAAGGACACAGAAAAATGTAATGACTCATCCCTTGATGAAGAAATGAAAGAAAGTTCTAATAGTAAATTAGAAGATACGAAGGAAATTGAAAAGGAAAGTGGTAAGTTAGAGACTAAGGACGAAGCTAATAAAACAGAGGCTATAAAAACACCTGAAAAAGATAATATTAAAAAGGATGTAAATAATAAACATGAAAAAGTAGAACAGGAAACACCCTCCACATCTGCCGCAGCAGCGGCAGCCGCTGCAGCTTCAAAAGTTGCAACACCAAATGCAACAGCCACCACAAACGCAGCCACAACGAAAAATTCTAATAAGAAGACTGCTGAAGATCGTTTGTTGGAAGAACATGAGAAACGTATTAAACTCTTGCTAACAATGGAAACGTATATCAAAAGCATTTTAGCCTTAATGCAAAAGGACGAAAGTAATTCTCCGAATAATACCAATAACAACAATCCACAACCACTTATGGATGATACCATGGAAAGTGAACAAAACACTACACCAGTACCGGAAAGTAGCGATGAAGGAGGTTGTTTTGGTGGTGGCGGTAATAATACTTCCCAAGGCAGTGCCTTTAATGTAAATTGTTCTTCATCATCACCGGAACAGACAAAACAGCAGCAGCCACAACAAAAATCAGAAGCGACGAAAAAAGATTTGCAAGAAAAGGAAAAAAATAAAGATGAAGTTACCTCTTCACCTACTAAAGAGTCTACAAAAACTGCTGCTACAGAAGAGTGCATAAGAGAAAAATCTGCAAATGATGATGTTTGTATGAAAAGTGTTACAAGTCCTATTACACAAACGCAAATGGCTAATAACAATAATGATGATATTACTGCAAATACTACTTCGCCTGCAACCACAACAAATATGGCCTCAACGTCCACGGCTGCTAATACGCCGCAAATTTAGTTATCGTTTAATGATTTGTTAAATATTTTATTTTTTGGCAAAATGCTAGATTAGCAGTGCTAAGCACACATATACATATACACATACATAATTTTATTTTAATTATTTATCCTAATAATTACACATTATTTTAGTTTTAAGATTTTCTTATTTTTTTAAACTTTTTTTTTAATTTCTATTATTCTATTTCACTCCTCTCTCTCTATTTCTTGTGTAAAACTCCCTAGATAAGGGTGTTTAGCTATTTTCCTATTTAATTTTTAGCTACTTTTTGGTTCTTTAAAGCTTTAAGCCCGTTGGTCTCTTTTATCTTATACTCTTAAGCATTCTTGTTTAGGCAAGTAACTTTTTTTTTATATATATAAATGTTACAATGATTAAAATATTTATTATGTTTAATCATGGCTAAAATTTTGATGAACTATTTAGATTTTAAATATGATATTTTGACATGTAAGAAATAAAACAATATGGAATTGTGTTTCAGAGAAATTGATGTAAATATGTTGTGAAATGATCTTTATGAAATGGAAGATGGATTTTATTTTAAATTTTTTATAATTACCATTGGAATTTAAGAAAATGTTTTATATTTGGTACGGTGTCGTATGAGTTATATTCGTTGTGATTCGTAATACTCATACGCTATGAAGTAGTTTTAATTAATATTTTTCATACGCAAGAGATTATTATAACGACTACTGAAGTAATATTTGGAGATATTTGAATATTTAAATGATAACAAACATTACATTACAAAATACAATTAATTCAAAAGCACAATTGGCGAAAGATTTCAACAACAATAATTGGCTAAAGGAAATTATTTTTGAATGATTTTCATAAAGTTATCGGCATAATAATTTATTTGTTCGTTTTATAGATGTTATTCTAGTAAACATTTTTATTTGGGATGATGTTTATGTAAAGTCAAATTGAAATATTTGGCTTTGTTCCAACTTGATAACCATCAATTTTAAAATAATTGTTAATTGATAAAAATAAAGAAATAAGTATAACTTTGTAGAAACTTAAATTCCCGTTCTTATTCTAAACGTATTGTTTACGAGGATTTCACTTAATTTTTAATAGTGTCCGGAAGTATATAAAACCATCAATATAAACCTATTATTCCAATTTGGTGTATTAAAATTAAGAGATTAATTAGTATCTATCTATATAAGACTGTTTCTATTATCTTCACCAAAGGGTTAATGCTGTATTAATTTAATTGTATTTTAACAAGAATTGAAATTCTAAAAATATATGTAAAATTAATTTTATATAAAAATATGATTTTCTACATTTGTTGTGCGGTTTCAACAAAATGATATTACACTGAAAGCTCATTAAAGTTCAGAATGTATTTTGAGTCTAAATTGTTATTTGAACGCACTTTGGGGACTTTCTCATTTTGATTTTTACTTGGAAACTAACTTGAACTTCTTTACTAAATCAAGGTTTTTATTCGATTACAGTGTAAGATGTCATTTGAATAGCATTGGAGTGCATCCGTGGATCTTTTTCAAATATATAATTTATTATTCTATATATTTTTAAGCTCGAATAATATATCCAAATTTTTAATGGAAACTTTTTCATTTTCATATTTCTCAAATTTGAGACCATAAAGAAATCAGCTGGGAAGAGCTCCTTGCAGTGTTTATATATTCGTGGTTGTTGATAGACAACATTTATATATATCATGCATAGCATGCAAGTATATCAAGTTACAATATTACACCTACTAGATGAGCCTTACTTGAAACTTTGCAATTCATAAACTTAGAAAAATTATTTCAACTTATTCTTGAATTTTGTAATTTCACATTAAAGTTTGCTTAATTAAAAAATAAAAATTTAAATCTAACACTGTTTAATTCGTTAGCTGTTTTTTCAATGAAATTATGAATAAAACATGAGTAAACGAAACGAATTAAATAGTTTTAGGTTTATCAACTTATTCAATTTTAACTGGATCTAAAGTTAGTTTATACAGATAACTCAGAAGTGGAAAGTATAACACTTAAGTTTGTATTTGACTTAAGTGTTATATAAAGTGTTATTCATATATATTCAAATATTTTTTTAAAATAATTTTCATAGGATTGTTTAGGTCATCCCAAAGAACACATAGAAGCGAAAGTAATTGTCAAAGTTCTGTTATTGGTGGTTTGTAGTCAGAAACTATTCTTTGGTAACAAAAAATGTATTTAAACAAAAATTATCGATGTGTAAGATTTTAAAAATTAAAATAAAATTAATGCTAAAAACACATTTTTGTATTAAACGTAAAAACGTACAACATATTTGCGCTAAAGTAGCCTCATTTTACACATTAATTCTAACATAGTCTTGTGATTTCTAATGAATGTTGTGTTACCTAATGTATAAAATGAATGATTTTTTTTAATAATTTCGAGATACTACGTAGTTGTATTGAATTAAATAAGACTTAAAACCTTTTAGTAGACATTGGCATTTTTTTATTAATTTATATTTTGTTGTTGGTAGTAAAAGATTTTTAATAATTTCTTTCGTTTCTATGAATTCTGTGTCTGTTTATTGTAGGTAATTTGGATAAATCAAGATTGTTTCCATGAAAATCATAACATAGGTAAAGTTTAATTTTGTATAAACAACAGATAAATATTTTTTATAAAAATTCTTAAGTTTTTACTATACTATTCNNTATTATTTAACTTATATATTGTTTTTTTTTAATTTTATTATTTTTTTCATAAATAAAAAGAAAACTTTTGGTGTACGATGAATTTGTGACCTAAGGTCATTATGATTTATTTTATACATAACACACTCGCACACACACACACACACACTCATATGAAAAATAATCCCAAAATTGAAAATTAAATGAAAATGAAATTAAAAATTCATTAGTTTTTATTAATAAAATTAAACAACCCAAGGTTGTTTATGTTTTTTTTAAGATATACAAAAACATTTAAATCTATAAAATATTAATATAAAAAAATCTTTATTTTTTCGAAAATTATGTGAAAAAAAATTAAAGAAAAAAATTTCAATTAAATATAGTGTTTTTCTTATTGTTTAAAAATAATATGCAAATTTAAATATATATTAAAAATAAAATTAAGAATTTTATATATATATAAAAAATACATAAAAATATACTTAAAAAAATAAATAAAAATAAATATTTTTTAAGCAAAATAAAATAGAAAATCAATATTAATAAAATATAATTATTATATTAAAAAAAAAAAAACAATTATATAAAATAAAAAGTAAAATATTTTAAAAATGTTTAAACTTAGGCTATAAAAAAAAACTCCCAAAAAACCTTTATTCCTAATTAAAATAAAAAAAAAACTTTCTTAATGTAATAATATTTAAAAGAACAAAACAGAAAAAACATCTAACTTTATTACAATTCTAAATCAGCACACACAATTAAAAAAAATTCATACATTAAAATTAAGAACAACATCTCTTTGCAGCCATTTATATTATTATCTATACAAAAAAAAAAAAAAAAAAAAAAAAAAAAAAA
>JACGTJ010000632.1:0-14853 GCA_014858695.1 Chrysomya rufifacies | reverse complement strand
AAAATCTATTTAAGTTTAGTTATTAATTTAAATAATCGCGAAAATCTAAAGAGTTTTTGATACAATTTAATACCTTTGACACACACACATTTTTTTTTCTAAAGTTTACTTTACCTATATAGAAACATAAAGTTATTCTTTATTATTATATATAGGGATATAATAAAAAATTCATAAGTTTTGTGAATATTCAAATGTTATTTGAAAACGTTAACATGACTTCAATTCGTATATGTAAACAAATTTATGTTCACGTTTTCAAGTTTTTCCTTTAGCCGATGTTTGTATTTCCGTAAAGTGCACTGTATATTTTAAATTCCTAATGTAAACCTACCAATACAAAATATAACAACATTTTAACTATCCTTACATAATGAAGAAAAATGTCTAAAATGGATCAATTGTGGCCAAACTACACACTTTACACGTTGGATCTTCATAGGGAAAAGTTGGAGACGTAAATCACAAATGTTATATTGTTTATACACAACCAAATCTAACTTAGGGTTGTTTCGATGAAAGCACCTAGTCAACGGCTCAAAGATGTGCGTTGGAACATCACAAGTGTTAATGGAAATCCATTTCAAGCGGATCTTGATTTTCTCCAACTATAGGGGTTAAGTCTACCGGGTAGATCGAAGACAGGTAATATAAAGATTAATTCTTTTTCTCGATTACCATGGTGGTAACCTTGTTTTTATGGTTTAAGATAACAAAGGCACGGGGATAAATTTTGGATTGAAACCTGTCGTAGATATCAAAAAAGATTGCTGGAGGTATAGATACAGTTTATTTTGATGGAAGTCTAGTATTCACGGACGTCTCGAAGACGGAAGTAGTTACTTCGAGTTTACGTAGTCGATCGTGCTATATAAGAGACTTCTGTTAAATAGATAAGAGAGGTCATGCTTATGCAATTCCTACGTATCTGGTCATAGGGATGCTTCAGGCAACTATGTTACTGACGTGTCAGACATGAGTCGGCTTCATTCAGAATAGAAACTTCTTAAGCTGAACAATATAAATGTTAGAGAGATTGAATTATAAAACGTGATATCCTTTGATAGCTTAACTGACTTATGAATATCAGTATCGCTTTATGTATCTTTTCCTTTATATTCATTTTCTATTTGTTTTACTATAATACTTGTTCTACTGCTATATATTTCTCTCTGTAACAACTGAATCTAATCTACATTATTAAATCTAAACATACAATTTATAGCAAATTTTACAAATAAAGTAAACTTTTCTTTCACTGTATATTTTCAAACAAAGTGGTGTAAATATTAGAGTTGTAAACAGTACATATAATTCGATATTTTTGATACACAGACACTAATTTAAAAGTAAATTTCACTAACCTGAAAAGCTATTGTAGCTGGTGCTGAAGGGAATAAACCATGTTCAGCAAATAGTTGTAAAACCAAATTACGTCTTTGCTCCAAAAGTTTACGATGGCCCTTTTCACTAGCATCCGAACGAGGTGTTTGCAATGGGGTTTGCGGTGTACGCGGAGAACGACCAGTTTGATCAGATGATTCTAATTCTAAAAGAAAAAGATAAAATTAAAACACTGAAAAAACTCTCGACGAAAAGTTATCTATCATCTATACCTCTTAATGTATCAATATTAAAATCAGGACCAAAGAAACGTTGTGTTGGAGTAGGTGGTATAGAAGCGGTATCATCAGTAGCTTCATCTTCACTTTCTGTAAGTTAAAAATGACATAATTACTTATTATTTTTATTTTTTAGAATTTTTTTTTATTAATTAGCTTACGTATTCTTTGTACTGGTGGTGGTGCTGTAGCATTCTTTTTACGATAATTGGTGCCATAAACACGTGGCGAAGATGGCACAACTATAGCACTAGGTGATTGACAATCTTTTGGTTTAAATTGTGGCAAAGCTTCATATTTCTTTTCAAAATCAGCCAAAACACTAGAAGCAAGAGCACTATGTTTTTTAAAATATATATATGTATGTATGTATGGAATTAGGTGTACACTAATAACCAGATTCTACTTAATTTGTGATATAAATATATTCAAATTTAAAATTAATAATTACCTAGATTTTTCATCAGGTTGTGTTTGTTTTTTCTTTGATGCCATTGTAGATTTTGGTGACTTGGGAGTAGCTGAGGTATTATTAGAGCTACCACTACCTCCGCCACAACCACTACTTGAGGCTGGTGTTAGAGGCAATTGTTCATCACTGTTGGGTGTAGTGGACGATGAGGTAGGTGTTGGCAAGGCCGATGTTAATGTCACCGACGATACATGTCCTATAATGGGTGAAGAGCCATCCATTATAGGTGAGTTTAGATTTTTCATTTGGCCACCTGAGTTGGTATTTGTTAGAATAGTACCGGCAGTTGTTGATGTAAAATTTGTATTCTCCTGCTTAATTGAACTCATACTACCAACAGCTAATAAATGAAAACAATTTGCTTTTATTACATACAGAGTTTCAGTTTTGTTTTCAAGAAAAAAAACTTACATAAATTTTTGCGTCTTTGTGATGGTGCTCTGCCCAATTGTGCAGGTGTTGGAGCCAATACAAATTGTTGTTGCTCTGTTGCGGTTGCTTCATCGCCGCTTGCAGTTTCTGTATTTCTTTTGAAACCTACCTCTGTAGCCGATTTAGGTGTTGTAGGTAGAGATGAACGATGTGATGGTGAAATTGGCACTTGTTCTGTTTTGAAATTTTGAATTTGATTTGTTTATTTTGTATAACTATGAAAGGAAAGAATTTAGTTCATTTACCTTGTGTATTGTAATTGTGCAAAACTAAAGTGTTTTGTTTTGAAGTGGAAACCAGCTCTGCTTGTCCATTTTGTTTTTTGAAAATATACTGCATTTGTTGTTGATGTTGCATTGGTAATATGGCATACTGGAGATGGGTAAAGAGATTTATTTTAATAAGACTCACATTATATTATTACTTACTCCCTCCACTTACCTGATGATGTGGCATCACATTGTTAACAAACAATATTTGTTTTGGCTGTTGCTGCTGCTGTTGTTGTTGTTGCTGTTGAAGCGTTGCTGATTGTCCTCCCGCAGCTGGTGAAGATGGCACAGAAGATGATGTTGATGAACCACCAATAGTAACTGATGCTGAAGTACCTAAATTTTTTGTATTAAGATTAGAGGAATTTGTTGTATTCACTATTGCGCTACCAAGTATAGAAGCATTTTTGGATATAAAATTATTTATACTAACACCAACACCATTACCAACACCGCCACCGATATTACAAGATGATGATAATGAAGTAGAAGAATCATTAGTTTTAAGTGGTGATGATATAGAAGCAATTTGTTTACAACCTTTACCTAATATAGTATTAGCAGTAGTGACAGTAGTTGCATTTGAGCCACCGCCCGTAACAACTATTGTGTTAGTGGTTAATTTATTTTGGTTATTATTAGAATTAACATTGTGGTTATTGTTATTAAATGTTTGATTGTTATTTAAATTATTAGTAGCTGCGGTGTTATTATTATGATTATTGTTAGTTGCACTTCCTGCCGGTATAATAGTTATGGTACTACCTCCACCAATTGTATTCAAATTTGTAGTATTAGTTTGGGATTTTTGCAATTGATTGAATTGTTGCTGATGCGTGTTATTATTAGTTGCTGTAGATGGGATATTATTATTGCTGTTGGTAGTTGTTGTTAGAATACGTGCATTAGCTGGTAAAGTAATTTTACTTATGAACGATATGGAAGGCCGTACAGTGGTAGATGTAGTGGAAGATGCAGCGGCTGCAGCAGCAGCTGCTGCTGTAAAATTATTATTACGTATTTTATGTTGCAACAATTGTTGTGCTATACTTTGTTGTTGCTGACGATTTAAACTGTTGGCATCGGTAATTAACAACATTGTTTGTGGTTGTTGATGTTTTTGCTGTTGTTGTTGTAAATTTAATTGTTGTTCTTTATTATGATGGTCTATGTCCTGAATTTCTTTTTTAATCTTATTAGTTTGATTAAACTGTTGTTGTATATTTAGTTGTTGCTGTTGTTCATCTGTTGCATTATTAAGTTCATCATTTAAGGTATCCAAAACTAAAGCATCATACAATATAGCTGCTCTACCCGTAGCTTTAGTGGAATTTTCTATTTTTATGGCCGTATTGTTAGGATTAGTTGTTAGTTGGTTATTAAAATTATTACGTACAATTAAAGTTTTTTGTGTAGAATTTGAGACAAGAGCAGTTGTTGTTGTAAGATTTGATGTATTGTTATTATTATTAATATTAGTTGTTGTTATGTTGTCATTAATAGAGGAGGAAGAGGAGGAGGAGGATGAACATATTTTGTTATATTGATTTTTACTATCATTTGTTTCATTCGTTTTACATGTTGCTGACACACATGATGTTGTTATTAATGATCTATGAGAGGAGGGTGATGATATTGATGATGTTGATGTTGTTATGACTAAAGGTGATTTTCCTGTATCACTATTAATACTCAACTTTGCTGACGTACTCTGTCCCGTTATGGTCTTTTGTATAGTTCGAAAAAACAAGGGTGGTGGTGTTGTCAAAGTTCTTATTATAGTAAATTGTTTGGTTTGATTACCACTAGTGGTTTTCAACAAAGATGCAGTTGGGGTTACAACAATACCCTGCCTACTACTAGTCGTTTGTTGTTCGTGTGAATAAGGTGTGGGTACACGTGTTATGACTGTTGGAGGAGTTTCTACTCGGCGAAAGTGTAAATTTTTCAAATGTCTATGTGGTGAAGCTTTATGTTGTTGCGGTGTTATGGAACGTCTTAGTTGGGTATATTGTTGTGTACGTATCGGTGGTGTTAGTGTAGTTAAACGGATATGATTTACAGGCAATATTGTTCCTTTTGTCGCGCTAGAAGTTGTAGTCATTATTGCTGTGGCCGATGTAGGAGTTGGTGTACGTGATACTAATAAAGTCTTTGTTTTAGGTATAGTATAAAATTCTATATCATCGAAATCTGTTTCTGTTTCATAGTCTTCATAATCGTCATCATCATACATATTACTATCATCTTCGTCAATGTCCATGTCATTGTTGTCAATATTTGGTTTTATTTCATGTTTTATATCATCAGCAGTATGATAATGATCTTCATCTTATTTGTTAACAATTTTTTTAATGATTTACAGATTTTTATGTATGTTGAAATGATGATGAATTATTTGATTTTGTTTTAAGCGGATTTGTTAGTAGAATTATGATTTTTTTATGTATATATATAATTTGTTTGTAAATTATAGTTATTTAAAGTTAGAAGACATATATAACAACATTACAGAGTTCATTATGGCATTACATATATTACACACATACACATAATACATATTAATGAAACCGAAACCCAGAAAATGTACAATTTATGGTGGAATGCATGATTTATATAAGAGAGATAAAAACAATTTATGAATAGTTAAATGAATGAGAATATGCAATATTAATATATTAGGTTTGAATTTTTTAGATACTTTAAACTTATTTTTCAACACAAACAAGATAATAAATTTGTTAGAGATTTAACTCTAACTTCATTCCCAATACGAGGGCGAAGCAATAAGTCTAGGATTTTGAATTTCACGCGTAGATACATGAAATGCAACACTATTCCCATTAAGTACCATCTGTTAATAGGCTACTGATAACTTTTTTTACAAGTGTCGTCTTTTACTTTGTATTTAGAAAGTGAATTTCGAGTGCTTTTGAAACATTTTTTATTGTGTGTAAAAACCATCAACCAAATTAGGGAAATCTCGACAAATACGTACTTTACTGACTTTCATTCTGGTCGCACAAGTACAACTGATATTGAACATTCTGAATGCCCAATTAAGCTAAGTACACAAAAAAAATGGAGAAAAAATCGAGCGAAGAATAAACAGGAATGAGATTTTCAAAGCAATGGTCTATTCATACACTAGTGTAGTTTCGGTTTTAAATGATCATTTAAATTATGGATTTAAAAAAGTTGTTTCCAAGATTGTGGCGGATATGCTTTAAATTTAACATAAAAGTGTGACAATTCAAAGGATCATTTTTAATTGTTTCAATACAGTCCGAATGAATTTTTGCTCGTTGTTTATCCGTGCGAACCTGTTAAAAGGATCAAATATCAAGTATGTTTGTCTATCAATAAAATGATGAAGATATATTTAGGGATCTAAATGGGATAATTCGCAAAGAATACCACGAAAAGGAAAAACACTAAATGCCAACTTAGACAAATTGAAACAAAAAATATCCCATATGACCAACAAAAATTTTTTTTTTTTCATCAAGATAATGCACATTTTCATCAAAAAAGAGAGAACGTTTAAAATTAAATTTATGATTTACAAAAATTCAGAGTGTATCATTTAAGAAATCGCCTACGTATTGGCCTGCCCTCGTAATTAATGAATTTTTTTCATTACTTTAAATTTTAAAATTTTCATTTCATCAGTTTAAAAAAAAAACTTTTATAATGCTGTTTGTTGAAAAATAAGTTTCCATCGAACATTATGTTTTAAGAAACAAACAAGAAAATTAAAAAATATATCTGCACAAAACCGAAACATATTCCTTTGCAATAATAAACTCATAATAAAACAATACAAAAAATAACAAATACTAACCTCTTATTTCCGTAGCCGTGGGACTCCTTAGTTGCGGATGTAAAAGAGATTGGGATTTTTGTTGTGATAAAGCTGTAGCTGCTGGCACATTAAATGTAAATATACTGCCAGATTGTGTGCTGACAGCCGAAGAAGAGGCAGTCGAATTGGAGGAGGATGATGAGGATGATAATGCATTTGATGATGATATTGATGAAGATGATGTTGTAATACTGGAACCACTACCTGTACCACCACCACTACCATTTAATTTGTAAGGTGAGGGTGGTTCCTGTTTAATATACTTGGCATCCATGAGATCTTCTTGTTTAATAATAATTTGTTGTTCTTCGAGTTTTGTACTCTTGGGACTAATGGGCATGGTCTTGAAAGCACCACCTATAAAAATGATTGCAATAAATTATTATATGTTTATTAATTATGTATTATTTATTGTTTTATTGTTCGTTTTAATTATTAAGAAAACTAAACATTTCTAACATAAATCTGTTTAATTTTCTTAACATTAAATAAATTCTCGCCTGTTGGTTGGAATGGTGTTACACCAATTGGATTTTTGGGACTGGGATATGATAGCATAGACATTTGTTTGTAATTAATAATATTATTATCCAAAGGAGGCGGTAAAGCCTTAAGAGGTGTAGGTTTGCATGTTGCTGGTGGTGTAGAACCCACACCAGACTGTTGTTGTTCATCCTGAAAATAAAATAAGTTTTTGACACAATAAATAATATAAAATTCATTTAAATCGAAGCTAAAAAAAAAACAAACCTTTTCATTGCCCATAGCATTAGAGGTCATATTTTTACGAAAATCATGACCTTGATCTTCAGCATCAGAATCTGTTACACGTTCTCGGCATTTAAGATCCACCGAGGCAGTAGAATTTTGTATTTGTAGATTTTGATGATTATTAAATAAACTAGGATTTGTATTAGAATTTTGCTCCTCGGGATCTTCGTCAATTACCATCTGTTTAAAAAATATTATTATAAATATCGCTTTTAACTTATTTAATGATATAATCACCCACCTGTTCATCTTCCGAAGTTATATCATGCTTATTTATTGGCTCTTCTTTAATACACTTCTGACCAGTCAAATGATTATTTATAGTTGTAGGATCTGATTCCGAACATGATGTATTATATGTAGCAATAGTTAGAGGTATAATATCCGTTTGCATATCTTGTGACATTTGACCATTTTGCATACAATTTGGACCTAATCCTCCCGACACACCATTATTACCACTAGAGAAACCCATAAGACCTGGTGTTGTAGGACTATGTTCTTGATCAATGGATTCTGAACCATCGACAGAGTCATTACGTTGTTTAGCATCATTTGCTGCTGCCAAAGATGAATTACCATGATTTCCTCCCTTTCCAGAACTAGAAGATTTGCGTCGATCCTTTGAACACCATTTCCATTCAGGATGTAATTTGAAATGGGCATCTTTGTATGAAGAGGCCAATTCATTATAGGGTGCTTTTTCCTCTGGCTTAAGGGCATACCACCATTCACCTAAGATTTTACTGACCGTACGATTATCCTGATTCGGATGTTTTTTGTGTACCAATTTTCTGTGTTTTTTAGAGAATATCATAAATGCATTCATGGGACGACGAATTTTATTCTGAAAATTTGCAAAATCCATTTACAGAGTGCTATTTTTTAATATTTGTTGTTAATTATAACTTACCTTTGTTATGGGACTCATGGGTTCTTTGCCATTTGAACTACCATCTGCGCCACCATTAGCTAAAGCTTGTTGTTGCTGTAAAGCACTTAACGATTGGGAACGTCTTTTGGATGTTGTAGTACCTGTGGGTGCTGATGATTCAGCTATATCGTTCGCTACTTCATTTAATCTACGACTTACTGGTCCCATTCCTCCTGCTGAACTCAATGATGTTTGTTCTCCAGCCGCTGATGTACTATAAATTGTAGGTCTACTATAGTTGTTGCGAATAACATGATCATTATTATTATTGTTGTTGTTATTGTTCATAAAACGTTGTTGCTTATTCTTAAGACTTAAATTACTGGCCTGTGAGTCATTGTTCGTGGAGGGTGGATCAAAAACATCATCGTCATATTGTTCATCATTATCTTCAAGATTATTACTGTTACTATTATTGGCTGCAGCAGCTGTTGCTTTAGCAGCATCATTGAGAGAACAATCCAAGGGATTACTGGGAGAAGACATGGATTGTTGTATTAACAAATGATTATTGTTACTGTTACAATTCACTGGCGTTTGTGTTGTTGGTGGCGGTGGTGGTGGTGGTGTTAAGGCTGCTGCTGCGGCTTCTGACGGTGATTGTGTGGGCACAACAATACCGGAGATTGAGTAATTATTAGTTTGTTGTTGTATTTTCACGGGGGATTGATGTATATGCGGCAGCAGCGTATGCCAGTGAAAAATCGACCCCGAGTTAACGCCGTTTTTTGGAATAGTCTTATCGTTTATAAGTTGTTGAGGCTGTTGTTGCTGTTGAGCCAAATGTTGTTGAGCGCCTGGGTGTTGTGGCAACTTTGCTTGACCACCGCTTAATGACACTAAAGCTCCAGCAGCATTATGTTGATGATTGTGACGCAATTGGTTTATAGAATTTTGATGTTGCTGCTGTTGTTGTTGCGCTACAACCGTTGAGGGTGAATTCTGTGGTAACTGCTGTTGTTGTTGATGTTGTTGCTGTGGCAGTATAGTCATTAATTGTGTGGCATCCACAATAACGGGATGAAACGATTGTGTTGCTAATGATGGAGCATTGGTGGTCATGTTTGTTGCAGTTGTGGCCGTAGAAGAAGCCGGAGAAATCCTAATGACACTGGTAGCATGAGCCATTGATGTTATAGCAGCAGCTGTAGACATCGAAGAGGGTACAGCCACGGGTGGAGGTGGCGGTCCCGGTGACTGAGATTGTTGCTGCTGAGGCGGTTGTATATGTTGCACCGGCATATGTGGTGACATAACAGGTGGTTGCTGTGTAGGTGCCGCAATTGTGGGCATGGTTTTTGTGTGCATCACCATAGACACCGGAGATTGTTGTGAAGGTTGCGGTGGCGGTGGAACTGCTGCGGAGTTATTAATTACTACTCCTGCACCATGCGCTCGTACTGATTCGGGACATACAACCGAAGGCCCATAGCTAGGTGGCACATTATGCATAACCGGTGAAGGGGTTGCCTTCCACGGTTTATTGTTATGAGCATCTGTTGGCGTTACGGGTCCTCTACCAATGGGCATAAAGAAATTTTGATGATTGCTAACAACTACCGGTGGCACCGGTGAATTGTTGGCATTCATGGGTGAAGTGCCATGATTAACCGGCGATGAATACGATGGAGTTCCTGATCTTGAACTACTTAAGGATACTGTAAATGAAATTTTTAAAAAGGAATCATAAACAATGATGGAATAAAATGTTGTCTATAAAAAATCATACATAAACATTGTAAATATAGTTTAGCTCCTAAATCAAAATCCTGAAATGCGTGCATTTTGAAATTATTATTTTTTTATATCACTTGTCCGTTATATTTAATAATTTAGTTTTATAATAATTTATTTTATATTTAATTTTATACAATTTAATAACGAATTATAATATAATCACAATTATTATCACATTATTCAATATGTTTTCTATTTCATTTTTATAATATAAATTTTTTAAGCTTAATTTCTTTTTAATCGCGCTTTTTCTGCCTTCCTTTTATTTATCTTATTTTCTGTTCATCTTCAATAATTTTCAGATTTTCTTTTGGTTTTTAAAAACAACGGTTGTTTTACTTTTTTCTATTTATAGCAAATGTTATAGAAATGAAAACTGTATGTTGAAGAGTGATAGCATGATTATGCATGCAGTGTTAACAGAAGTACAAAATTTTAATATAAACTTTTGTAAGCTACTACTTTTGATCAGCAAATGAAAATATAATAAACAACTAAAAATTTAACTTTTTTAATATAAAATTTGTATTGAAGAACTTACCCAACATATTGGCAACATCCGTTTCTTCCTGATCAAATCGACCAGTTGTACGATAGTTTGGAGATGTTTCCGAGTCCCTAGAAGTGTCCTCATCAACCTGGGTCTTACTACTAGAACGACTGCTAATATCACTAAAAAATAAATACATTTTTTTTAATTAGTTGAAATTTTCATTAAAATATAAATTTTTAAAATTTCATTGAAATTATAAAAATTTCGATAAATTTAAAAATTTCTTTAAAATTAAAAATTATGTTAAAATTTAAAAAATTCTCTAAATTTTCAAAAATTCAACAAAATTTAAAAAATCCAACAAAATTTAAGAAATCAATAAAATTTTTAAATTTCACTAAAATTAAAAAAAAAAAATATTTGGTTCAAACCTTGTCAAACGACTTGGACCAGTCGAACGCAACGAACTGCCTTTTTGGCTCAGATGACGCGAACAATAGCCGCGTCGCTGAGATTCTTTCGAACACAGTGAACACAAACGACGCCACTGTTTGCCATTAAATTTCTTGCGAACGCCCGATTCGGATTCGACTATATCGCCTTTCTTAAATCGATGAGGTGTATTTGCTTGAGATCGTGGTGTAGCTGGGTGAGATCGTGGTGTTAGCCTCTGATCGACTAATGATGATGTACTGCCGCGTGATTGCATACTGCTGCGTTTACTGCAGCCAGAGAATTTTTCGGTATCAGCATCGCCCAACGAAGCGTAGCCTTCAATACCAACTCGTTTGATTTCATCATCCGAATCGTAAGAGTCATCGTATGAAGGACCAGCCGAACCGAATGGACGATGTTGTTGCTGTTGTTGCGCCTGTTGCTGTTGGCGTTGTCGCTGTTGCATAAGCATTTCAGCATCAGCAGGTGACGGTCCTATTTTTCCATTATCATTTGAAAGTTGTTCAACTGTAGTTGGTTGCTGTTGCTGATGATGCTGTTGTTGCATTTGATGATGATGATGTTGCTGGTGCTGCAACATATTACCCTCTACAATATGATGTTGGTCATTGTTCGCAGAATCAACACAGCCATTTTCATTAGATGATATCACATAAGTTGTTGTTGCACCATTATTATTGGTGTTGTTGTTATTAGCATTACCACCATTAACAATATTTCCAGCAGTTGAATTGGGAAATGGTGATGTGGCTATAGAGCGATAATAATCATCTTGCTTTTGTTGTTGTTGGGTTATAGTATGAGGACGATGTAAAACAGAACCAGTACTTAAAATCTTATTACTAACATAAGTTATTTGTTGTGGTTGTTGTGTAACATGTTGTTGATGTTGAAGATTTTGCTGTTCATTATACAAATTCTGATGTTGCAGTTGTGTACCGCCAGTACCAACACTTGATGGTGTCCGATTTCCTATTGGTCCACCTAATGTTAGATTTTGATGATTGGTAAATGTTCTTCGGGAATGTGGTGAAACAACCACTTTTTTACTATAACTTATGGATTGTTGATTTGTTGGTGTCACAGCCACTGGGGGTGATACTTCATTAAGTTCATCCCACCAGGGTGGTAATAGTAAACGTAAATCAGCCCGTTTAACGGTTTTTAACTAAAGAGAATTCAATTGTGTCGATGTTAATTAAAAATTGTTATATATTTAGGTGTGAGTTACTTAAATTAACTTACAATTGCTGCTCCCGATTCTCCTGTAGCTATTTGCACTGTAAATTGTTTTGTTGCATGATGAATTTCTGTAACAGTACCCTCAATAAAAACACAACCATTTCGACCATCAATTGATGTTCGCACACAAACTCGGGTATCCTCCAAAATCTGTGAAATACACCCACATTAATTGAGTTTGTTGTCAACAAAAAATAAAAAAGTGAAAATAAAATGTGAATCAATTTCAAAACAAATCATCCAAAACGAAAGTTATACTGCACATAACTCACTCAACCCCATTACAATGAAAAACAACATGATATGAAGAACAAAATATAAATAGTACTTACATCTGCAGCGGGTGGACTCGCGTCCAATATCACATTATAACGCCCACTATTAAGTACATCCGTATAAAGATGAGTACTATTCTCTGGCGGATCAAATTCAACTATAATTGAATTTGGTGGCACATCATTTAATGATGACGACGCTGATGACGATGTTGTTATAGTTGTTGTTGCTGTTGGTTGACGTGTTATGCCGGGAGCATAATAGTTACCCAATTTAGCCAGTACTCTTGTGTTATTCCAATCTCGTAGATTAAGTACAATCTCTTCATTGGGTGCTGTGGCATTCATTAAAGATTGTTGTTGTTGTTGTTGATGATGCATATTATGCTGCAGTTGTTGAGGTGGCGAATTTACAGTAAGTTTTTGTTGTTGTTGAGGAGGTGATTGTTGTTGTGGTTTATTTTGTATAAAATTAAATCGTTGTCCAGCAACATTTGTTTGGTGATTACTGTTGTTATTATTGTTGCCATTACTGTTATTCATATTGTAGTTTATAGATTCTCCTCCACCTCTTCCATGTGCATGTGAACTAAACGTAAAAATATATTCAAATTTAAGATTTTGTTATACATTTTAAAAATATCTTTCACTTAATTTTGAGAATTTTTAACATTTTATTAGATAGAAAGAAATTAATGATCTTAATTAAAGACAAAAGACAAAATATTTATAAAACCCGAAAACTTTTAAATCTTATACATATGTATATAAAATTTTCAATTCTACTCCAAATTTTCTTTTTTTACCCTAAAATTTACTAACCTTGTTATAATTGTACGTTTTTCTGGAATTTCAATGCATGTGGCGCCTTTAGCAGCAACTGAAATCAGAGACCCGCTGCTGATTTCATTATTGTTATTACTATTACAACTGCTAACAACATTGCTGCTGCTCTTGTTGTTGTTGGTATTACTGGCAGCATCCTGGGGACAATCAAAAGTTGTGCGTATGGTATAAATCGCGGCATTATTATTGCCATTTGTTGCTGAGGCTGTTGTGCCATTACCATTTAATGTTGTTGACGCTGTATTCGATGCAGCTGTTGTTGTTGTCGTCGTCGCCGTCGTTCCAAAACTCGATGACGATGAAGCTGAGGAAGAAGAGGAAGAGGAAAAGGCATTGACTGTAGATGTAGACGGTGATGATGTTGAGATCTGTTGTTGACGTGGTGATGGCAAATATTTAATCTCCGTTGAAGAAGATCCCATTTGATCTTGTTGTTTTGAATGATGATCATTATGGCTTTCATCCAATTCGGCTGGATCAAATTTACGTTTTTTAGGATGTTGTCTAGGTATACTTGTTGTAGCTTGTTGGGCTGGTGCTGTGGCACATGCCAATGTTGACAATTGTTGTAGGCCATCATGTTGTTGATGTTGCTGCTGTGCTTGTTGTTGACTGCTACTATTATTATTGTCGGCTGTTGATGTCGTTGAGGAATTTGTGGGTGATGATGTTGCTGCTGCTGTTGTTGCCGCCGCCACTGATGGTGTTACCATTTTGTTGGGCGTTAAAGCAGGCTTTCAGCAGCAATATATTTTTGCTGTACCCAGTATTTATTAAATTTTTCTAATGGTTTTTATGGTTTTTTATTAATTCCAATGTTTTAACTGCTGCTTTTTATAATTAAATTATAATACTGATATACTTTTTAAAAGACATCCAAAATATAGTTTCTTGTTTGTTATGAGATATAATGCATTTTAAGCAGCATTTGTTGCCGGTTATATTGCAACATACAATATGCTGCAATAAACATTTTTAAAGCCAACTATTTGCAGCAAAATCAAATTTATTATATAACAGCCACGTTTGTGAAGAACAAAAACATCCTTAAAAGAAAAAAACAAAAATAAAAAAATTATTTATTTTATTATATTAACATAAAATTCAGTAATTAAAGTATTTACTGTATTAAACAAATTTGTATGTTTGTGGGTTCTTAAAAATAAAATGACAAATACCGTTGTTGCAATTTCTTCTTATCAAAACTTATAAACAGTATTAACAATAGCAAGAACAACTTTGACTAATCTCTGTTTAATTATGGTTTTTCTTATTCATGTTTTATATTTCATGCTCTTTTGCTCCCGCCTACAAGCTAATAGACTAAACAGGGATGGCAAATGGCGTGTTTTACCTTATATTATTTATTATATTTTGAACAGTAAAAAAATTTATAAAAACTGATGAATTAGAACTGAACTAGAACTGAACTAGAA
>JACGTJ010000623.1:0-12246 GCA_014858695.1 Chrysomya rufifacies | reverse complement strand
AAAAAAAAAAAAAAAATAAATTGTGCCATACAAAAGTTTACCATAACCTCAAAGGGCACAATTGTCAATAACCTAATTTCTACAAAAACAAAATACGTATAATTTGTAATATCAATATGGATTTTGTTTTTGTGATTGATTAAAAAAAAGAGTTATTTTCAACGTATCCTAGTCGGCTTTCTAGTCCTTTTCTATGGTTAGTTCACTATATATACATATTTTGTTTTTGTAAAAGTAAAACACCTATCTTACATTAGAATCAATTATGACTGTTTTAATTGGGGTGAGGCTTTAGTGAGCCCAAAGTTGCCCAAACGCTTTCTTCTAGAAAATTTTGAGTGAAAATTCTCAAGAGAGAGTTTCTCCTTATACACAAATTCATAGTCTTTATTTGGAGAAGTTCGCACAACAAATAACAGCTGATCAGCTGTTGTTTATTTACATAGACAAATTATGAAATTTGAAATTTAACTTAATTTTATTTATTTTCTCGGTTTAATGAATACTTTTTCATTCGAGCATTACATTAAACTGACTCTCGAAATTTCGAACTAAATTTCCATTTTATAATCAATTTTGCAAAATTATGGGGTTGTATTGCGTTTGCAACTTTTCAAAATATTCTTTTATTACCCCAACATGTACATATAATCCGGGTCTCGGTAAGATTCTAACGATGTCCGTCCGTGCGTTAAAAGCACGACAGTTATTATAAATTTACTTTTTTTTGAAGATAATAGGATCTTGAAAATCTATGAAACTGTTGCAAAATTTAGGTAGGTAGGGAAGGACATTAAATATGGGACAATTAGGAATTTTTGGGCAACTCTACTCTGTGCCAATATTTGCCGACTTTAAGTTTGAAGTAAATATTCGAGTGACTGAACTAATAGGTTAAATTTTTTTAATGATCTTCATTACCAGATAATCTCTCTATAATGTTCTGATAATAATATGGGGACAATGCAAAAATTAAAACCTAATTTCATAATCAGTGTTGCCACAATTAACATTTTTTTGCAATTAAAATTTTACCGAAAATAATCAAATATTATTTTCCGTAATAATGTTCGGATCTTGTTCTATTCTATTTCACTTCATTCTCAGTTCAATTTTATGTTAATTGTTAAATTTTGACTTAGTTTCGGACGGTAACTGATAAAAGTAAAAAAAAATCGCTTTATTAAAAATAGGTTTTAATTGAAATTCCTAGTCAATCTTTATATTCATATATGAAGCTGGACCTCTTAGATCTTCATTAAGTTTAGTTTAAAAGTAATCCTTTTGATTTGATTATTTATATTTATATTATTATTTATATATTTATAGTAAAATAGAATGCACTACTTGTACTTAAAAAATAATATATATTTGGTTGTATGTATTTAACAATAGTTAGTAGTTTGTTATTTTATTTATTTATTTATTTTTTTCAATTACGATCTCTTTGTATAAATACACTTTGCTTAAACTTAATCCTCTTTCCATCTCTGCTTACAAAATAATGATAAAATTGAAAGATATTGGCAACACAATAACAAACAATCATTTTAACGCCTATAAAATTTTAAACCGGCTTTGATGTTTGGATTTGCCTGCAAGTATTTGTAATTTTTGTAAGGGATAAATTGGAAATATTGTATTAAAATTAAAAGAAATATTCATACATTCTTACAACTATATAAAGCAAAAAATATAAAATCTCTTAATTAAATAATTATATAATCCTTTTTATTCTGTTTATTCTATTTACAGTTGACTTAAGGGACCAAAATTTGTTTTGCTGATCGAAGAAGATACTTTCTTATCTAAAAGAAGTAACGGTTCTTGCCGAATACTTTAAAAGCAACACAAAAACTTCATGAACACATTGTACCATGTCAACACGAAAATCAACACTAGCTTCTCCAACAGCTCAAGGGTCGAAGGTGGAAAATGCATCAACAACATCATCTTCATCAACTACACACACAGCAAAATCATTAGATAAAACAAATGCCAGCTCTGCAACAGCCGATAAAGCTGAAATGGGAGCAAATGCTTCATCCAATATTGCTAACACAAGTGACATCAAAACAACGGAACAAATTCAAAAACCACAACAAGACACAAAACCATTTCAACAAAGAGTTACAAGAAATTCACCACTTTTACTTGCATCACCATTGGGTGGCATAACAATTAAAAAAGAACCCATAGATCCTAGCGAACATCACACAAACAGTGAAAGTGAAGAGGCTGGAGGAGCAGCAACAAATACAAAGAAAACTAACATTAGAGGTCGTAAGTCAATTAAGGAACACAAGGAATTGACGGAGAAAGAAGAAAAGCAAGAAGAGACGGAGCCACATAAAGGAAAAGATAAAGACAAAGAAGAAACAAAAGAAGAACCTGGCGAAAAGAAAGATCACAAAGAAAATAGTGAACAAAAAGAAAAAGAATCAACAAATACATCACCCGCCCAACCCTCTACTACAACTGCCTCAAATCGTTTGACCCGCAAATCGTTAGCCAATCAAGAAACAACAAATACTCGTGTCACCAGGCAACGACAGTCCAGCGGAGCCTCAGCACGTTCGGAAACACCCCCAGCTCGATCTAGAAGTGGGCGTAGTATAGGACGCAACAAAATGCCGGTACCAATGATTGAACCTACCACAAATGTCACAAAACGCAAACGGTCTGTTGATGTTGAAAATACATCAAATTCCAACAAGAGTTCTAATGATGAACCAGGACCAAAATATATCAAAATCGAAGTAAAAGATCCCGATATAGATAATGATGATATATTACCATCATCACAAAATACCAATGCTAGTTCGGAGAGTATTGAAGATCATACTACTATTAAAATCAAACAAGAAATTATAGATGAAAGTGAAAATGAAATGCCTGCTGTTACGGAATCTACTGGCACCACTAACACAACAGCTTCTAGAGCCAAAACTAGATGTAATACAAGGAAATCAACAAATCTCACTAGTACTAATAATTCACCTAGTACAAGGGCCACTCGTCAAACCAAACAAAACTCACCCATACAAAGCTCTGCACCAGCTACTGAAACCAAAAAACGGCGTATGGGTTCACAGACCCGTAGCCTGTTAAAACCAAATGTTGGTAGTAATGCCAAAAATCAACCGATTAATGGGGAGGAAGAAGATTCTAAAGATAGTACGACGTCTTCTACAAATACCGATGACATTGTTTTGGCTTTAATTAAGAGTGAAAAAATCTCTATGGAACTTGATGATGATAACACAAATGATGCCAAAATTTTACCGGCTAATGCTGAAAAATCTGAAAAAGATGAAAATAGTAAAATACTTAAAGATAACGAAGATAATGCAGAATTGCCGAAACCTTTGGTAGTAGATACAGAAATAGCAACTACTTCGGAAATTGGTCAAACAGTGGAGCCTGCCGCTGCATTAACACCTGTGGCAGCCAGTTGTTCTTCAATGGCTTCAGGTTCTGAAAAAGCTGCATCTTTGAGTCCTTCTGATTTAGTAAGTGAAGGCGTTTCCGAAATTAGTGTTAAACAATTTTATAAAAAACCGAAATTTTTGGAAAATAATTTGGGTATAGAAGAAGATCCCAAATTGGGTAATATAGTACAGAAAGTTGCAGGTTTAGAGGCATCAACATCTACAGAAACAACAACCACTACGGATTTAACAGCAACAACTACCACAACAATGGTAACGGCAACTGTAAAAACATCTACAACGCCTGAAGTACGTATTTTAGATGACTCCATTTCTAATGAATCGCTTAAAGAGGGAACTTTACGTTTTGAAGAAAGTATAGATGATAAAAAATCGTTAACACAAGAAGATGGTAATAGCTTAAGTTCAAGTGATAATTTAACACCATTGCTCATTGTTGAAGATGATGAGGAGGATGAGGTAGAACCTGTGGTTAAAGAAAATATAGATAAAGACACAAAGTTAGAGGAGGAACAACAAAACTCTACAAATAATACTGAAAGTTTAATGGATTCTAAGGAAAAAGAAGATAATCAACCAATAACAATTGATGTTGACGAAGAAGAAACTACACGCGATCAGGAAGATGAACTAACATTGGAAGAAAGCGAAACCATATCTATGGATAATAATGCTTCAATAAATGATGAAGTTATTACCGAAATTGAAGATCCAACTAACGAAGAAATTATAAATGAAAATGAAGATTTAACAAATATTCCTGAAGTAATAGAACAAAATAGCGAATTAGTTGATATTGTTAATGATAATCATGATCCTGAAGACGAAACAGAGGAAGATAATAAGCAAACAAAATTAGAAGAAATACCTTTAACTGTAAATATGGACAGTACTATTAATAGCTCTAATGTTACTGCAGATGATGAAGACAATGATGTTTTAGCCAAAATTGATGCAGAACTAAAGAAAATTGACGAACGTAATAAGGAAAAACTTAATGCTTCGAATGAAGATATCAAATCTTCAGATGTTATCATACCCGAAACAGTTGAAGATGCAGTTAAGATCTCAATTGATGATTTTATTATACCCACTGAAAGTATGGACGTAGATGGTGATGTACAAGTAGCAATTGATGATGTTAAAAATATCACCAAAGATGATTCAACTATTGATGATGTTTTGGATATAAAACTAGACGATGAACAGCCCTTAATTATAGCTGAAGATATTAAGTTAATTGATGATAAAACTAAAGAAGAAATTAATGAAGAAGATGTTGGTATAGTAAGTGATATGGAAAATATGTTAAAAGATGATAAAATGGATATTAAAAATGATGAAATTAAGGTAAGTGGAGTCATATATAATTGCAGTGTTTTAATAAAATTTATTTAATTTCTAATTAAAATTCCTCTGTTTTTAGAATTCTCCAAATACCGATGTAGAAGATTTGAATGGAAAACCCACAACACCATCATCATCTGGAAATTCACCAATGAAAACAAGTTTATCCCAAATCAAAGATGACGATTCAACCTCTATGAAATCGGGACAATCAGCCACATCTTGGATAACATTAGATTTGGAAAATGATGATGAGGAAACGTTAAGGAAAAAAGAACTACATTTACAGAATTTGGGCTTAGTAACACATAAGGCAGCCGAAAAACGACGTTTAGAAGTTATACAAAGTTCTGCGGCTAATGTGGAAGCCTCTAAGGTAGCCACACAACATCATCATAATAAAAGAAATGGTAAAAATTCATCTCATGCTGCATCCACACATCACGAGTATACTGGTACATTGAAAACAATCATCAAAATTAATCGTAATTCAACAGGTGGTACAGCAAGTGGTAGTAATGGACGAAAATCTCAAAATAATGCAACCGGTTCGTCGTCCTCATCGTCGTCGGCTACATCCAAAGAACAACAACAACAAAGACGCCAATCATTAAAAATGACATTCCAAAAGGGTCGTGCTCGTACACATGGTGCTGGCAATAATGATCGTTCTCAACCAGATCGTGAAGGTCATGGTGAGGATAGTTATTATACTATACAAAATGAGGTAAGCTTTTTTTTGGAATATTGAAATGATAAAGAAATCAGTTTCTAATTTAAAATCTTGTATTTTCTTTGTTTTTCTATTTACAGACTGAAGGTGCGCTTCATAAAATTCATAATTTTCCTACAACCTCTACTACCTCTTTAACTAGATTAGCTTTAACACATACTAACAGTAATAATAGTAATAATATTGTTAAAAATATTAACACTACGTATGCTAGAAAATCATATAATTATCGTTATAATCATCATCATCACCAACATACGCATAGTGCCACCTCTAACAACTCAGCCCATATCTATGAAATGGGTGTGTATTTATATAGTAAAACAATTAACATGGCTTAAAGAGTAATATGTTTTGTTATAAACAAAAAATATTGTAAATTTCTAGTTCTTTTTAATGGGTTTTTGATTTAACTATTTATCTTTATTATTTAACAGATTACTATCTAAAATCTTTTACTTTTTTTTAATGGTATTTGTATTACTTTTCCCTATGATTTGTCATATTTCCCATATTATTTTCTTCTACTTCTTCTTGTGTATATATAATTTTCTTTATGTTTTTCCCAAACATTGTGTCTATTCTCTTGTGTGTATTTGTGTGTGTATTTTCTTCACAACAATTCTCAAAGTAGATTCTTCCAATTCAGAATCTCATGAACATATCACTGGCGTTTCAACTAAAAAGGATGAAAAAGAGGAAATTCTTATACCGGAAAAGGCATCATCATTTAAATTTCATCCGGGACGTTTATGCGAAGATCAATGTTTCTATTGTAGTGGTAAATTTGGTTTATACGATACTCCCTGTCATGTTGGCCAAATAAAATCAATGGAACGACAGCAAAAAATTTTAGCCAGTAAGTTAATTTTATTACATTTTTCCTCTGTTGCCATTTGGTAGTAACAAAAAATAATTTATATTTTATTTTCCAAAGATGAAGAAAAACTAACAGTTGATAATTGTTTATGTGATGCTTGTTTCCGTCATGTGGATCGTCGTGCCAATGTACCCTCCTATAAAAAACGACTTTCAGCACCAGGAAATCTAGAATCGTTAGCCTCAACATCTACATCGAAATCTTTGGATAATCAACAATTTGATGAACAAAATACCGAAAGAGATATAGGTGATAGTTTTGGGGGTAATGCAGCTACACGTAAATGTTTAGTACCCGATTGTGCTCATCCTGCGGTACATTCTCTTAGACGTAAATGTATACGTAAAAGTGTTAAGAAATTTTTGCTTAAATTTGAAGTTCCTGTGGGTGCTGCCAGTGTTTGGTTGTGTCAGTCTCATTATGAAACAGTGATACAATGCTCAGGCTGTGTTTTATGTAAAAGACGTTTGGCTAAAAATCATATGTATCATATAACATCGGTAAGTCGTCTATAAGTTTAAGTTTCTAAATATGTAGAATTATCAATATATGTCTCTTTTTGCAGGACACAGATCGTTTGGAGAAAGCCTTGTGTGAAATGGGTATACCAGTACAATTGGGTATTGGTACAGCGGTTTGTAAACTTTGCCGATATTTTGCCAATTTGCTTATGAAACCGCCGGATAGTACGAAATCACAAAAGGCAGAGTTTGTTAAAAACTATAGAAAACGGTAAGCAAACTACAACATAATTAAACAAAATCATATAGTTACATTACAATTAAACATTTTCAATCATCAAACTATATTGAATTAAATTAATTTCTAAACCAATCTGTACAGACTCTTACAATTTCATAATATACATGATGGTAGTAATGATGCTTCTGAAGCTGATGAAGATGATAGCAACAGTAATTGTGCTTCAAATAATGACAACAGCGAAGTGCAAACGAAAATCGCAGAAACTGAAACCACAGAAAACAAGAAAGAAACATCCACAAATCTACAAGAAACCTTAATAGAAAAATCCACAAACAATACGAGCAGTATTGGAGAAAGTTCTGCCGCAAACGCCTTGGAAGGTGATTTTGAAACAGCTGGTATTTCTACGGATTCATCTAATTCTTCTGTCTCGAATACAGCTTCAAATTCACCAAATGAAATGTCAAAACTAAAAGCAATTTTACAAAGTAATGCATCTGCCGAAAAACAACCTTCAGCCGATATATCAAACGTTTTAAGAGCAAATCCAAATATTTCTATGCGTGAATTGTTTCCAGGCGAAGAAGATTTGGGATTACACTTTAAGGTACCATTTGGTGGTAGTGGCAGTCAAAGAACACCTGAAGGTTGGACTAGAGTGCAAACATTTTTACAATATGATGAGCCTACACGTCGTCTATGGGAGGAATTACAAAAACCCTATGGCAATCAAAGTTCATTTTTGCGTCATTTAATTTTATTGGAAAAATATTTTCGTAATGGTGATTTGATATTATCGGCTAGTGCTTCAAGTAATGCCAGTGTTTATACACAAACTGTAAGACAGCGTTTGATATCATATGACAAGGGTCATTGTGGAGGTTTACATATGGGTACTGGTATTCCCAAAGAAAATAAACCTAAAAATGTTACCACTACAGCTAAAGAGGTAGAACCACAAATTCCCACATTTGTTATCAATGAAGATGATGATGAGGATGAAGATTCGGAGGATCAAGATGTAGAAATGACTGGAGTGGAAAAATTGCCCAAAAGCGCAACATCATCTGCTACTAAAGATAAAAATGCTAGTAATGTCAATAACCATCAGTTGCAACGTTCACGTAGTCTTTCGGTAGATAAACTTACCAAACAATTAAGTTCTAATGCTGTTACAATAACAGCACGACCAAAAGATTCCTCTTCATTGTCAAATAGCAAGAGAGCTACACCATCACCCCAAAAATCCCTGCTTAAAGATAATCTTATGACTACAACAGCCACAACTTCGGCTAATTCAACATCAGCAAATTTGGCAGCGGCTAATGCTGCAGCTGCAGTAGCTTTGGCAGCTTCTACTGCTACAGCCGGTGTTGGTGGTGGCCCAAGTAATAGTCGTAGTATTTTGAAATGTAACTTATTGGGTATTAATAAATCTGTAGAAATATTGCCCATAAGTAATACATCTGCTACAGCAATAGCTAAAGCTTCTAGCAATCCTAATGCACCACCACCTCCGCCCCCGCCTCCAGCACCTATATTGCCCGTACCCGAAACTAAACAACAAAAAATACTTGATGTGGCTAATAAGTTGTTGGGCAATCATTTGGAAGCAACGGCAGCAGCAGCAGCTGCAAATCAAAATAAAATTCAATCTCCCCTACCCAGCTCACCTCCAGAATTGGTTAGTTTGCAAAGAAGGTCTACTACTGGTCAAGTTATGGCGGGTGCAAACAACTCCAACAATAATCAACAATCTGCTAACCTTGTCAAACGTTCTCAGTTAATAGGTAAACCTGGTACTTCACGACCACCACCAAATGTCGTTATACTGCCAGACACTTTAACGCCGCAAGAACGTTTGCAAAGCAAAACATGGCGTCCTACTCTAATGCCTGTAGAAGAAAATCAAAATTTGCTCAATAAAAATGGCCCACTGTATCAGACTGCTGATGGTCGTAGGCTACCAGCTTTGGTGCAAGTACAATCGGGAGGAAAACCCTTTTTGATTTCGATATTCGATTATAATCGTATGTGCATATTGCGTCGTGAAAAGCTGATGCGTGATCAAATGTTGAAAGCAACCAAAAAGCGTCAAGAAGCTAAGCAACAACAGGCTCAAACACAACAACAGCAGCAGCAACAACAACAACAACAGCAACATTTGCAAAACCAACAACAATTCCAAAAAACAAATTTACAAAATATCAACAAAAACTATCAAGCTCCATCAACAGCTGTTAATCAACAACAACAGCAACAGCAGCAACAACAACAGCAGCAGCAACAACACCTACAACAATTACAATATCAACATCAACAAAATTCCGCCGGATATTCACCACAAATCATAACAGTCAGTGGCTATACAAATGCGGCTGCAGCAGCAGCCGTTGCAGCTGCACAAAATCTTTCGCCGCCCTCACCCAGCGATGGCAATATGGTGCAATCGGTATACAGTCAAGGACCAACACCCACCCAATCACCGGTGGGCAATGCTTCGGGCTCGGGAGCCGGTGGCAATAATATGGCCAATAATGCCAATATCAAGCGTAAGCGTTCCGTCAATCCACAAGGTGATGAAAATTTTATACGGGCCCTGGAGGCAGTGCGTTCGGGTGGTATAGGTTTCTGTAAAGCCGCGCGTCTTTATGGTGTTAACAATCGTACTTTATGGTTGGAATATAAGAAGCGCGGTTATCCTGTCTCCAGGCCGAGTATAAAATCACGAGTGGTCAAACAAGAACCGAATCTCTCACCATCACCACCACCACCCGCCAATACCCAAGATGATACCAATGAGAATTACGATCATATGGCGGCAGCAGTGGCGGCTGCCCAAACGGCTGCTCTCAATATGCAAATACCACCGACTTCCGAAACACCCACACCCTCGTTAATGTGTACACCCCATCATGCTGGCACAGCCACTGGGGCAACAGCACATCCCACAATGGGAGTAATGAGTTTCTTGGATACCCGCCACATGGATTTCCCCGCCAGTTTACATTCAATGTCACGGCAACGTTATATTGATGGCAGTGCTGGTGGGGGAGCAGGTGCTGCGGGTACCATTAATGTTAATCCAGCAGCGGCCATGAATCTACAGAGTATTAATTTTAACTCAATATAGAATTCAATGTCTACAACAACGGCACATACACATGCGACGGTGGTGGCAGCAGCGGCAGCGACTACGGAAACAACGGTACCAACTACAACAACTATTATACCCATGCATTTGGAACATCATCATAATCATCCTCAACATCATGCTCAGCACCATCACACTCCCCTAACAAACAATAGTCACAGTCATCATCATCAACAACAACATCCGCCGCCGCTTATACAAACTTCAGCCACAACAACACAACAAGCCCAACCATCCCAAATTAATAATACAACAACATCATCAACTGCCGTATCATCAACTGTTGCTAATAGTGCTGCAGCCGCCGCTGCTGCACTTTTACAACAAACCACAAATTTATCGTGTGATACTCAAACACCAACGTCTGCAAATCAACATCATCAGCATCATCATCATAGTCTTGTTGCTGCATCCCATCAACCTACCACAATATATGTACAAAACTATGCCACAGCAACACCGATTATAGTACATCCCACAGATAATACCACCACAACATATATGGCCAAACTAACTGCTTTACCACCGTCGTAGATTTTCTATGAAAATTCTTTCGATTAATTATAATGAATAGAAAGGAAGGAAGGAAGAACGATTGTATAATATTAATTATTATTATTATTCTAGAAAGCAATTTTCAACTTGCAAGAAGTTTTTTTGTTTATTATTTCAACACACACCCAATAGAATTCTAGTAAACAAAAATCGATTTTTTTTAACTTCTTTTTTTGATTATTTTAATAAGTGAATTTCTTGGAATGGAGGAACAAATGATTAAATTTTAAGTTGAATTTTATATAATTTTCAGTTACTTTTGTAAATGATCTCTTATAAGGATAATACTAATTCCAAAAACAATTTATAATTTTCAGGAAAAAATGTTTTTTGTTCTACATTTAGTGGGTTGCTTGAAAACGGAATGTATTTGTATTTGTATGTTTAAGTTGAGACCATTCGTTTGAATATAAAAATAATCTCTTTCTAAACTAGTTCGAATGAATAACTTCTGTGGAAGGTTCTTTTAAGGTTGTTTTTTCTAAATTTTTAGCACTCGGCACTAAATCTGTAGAATTTCTAAGGAACAGGAGGTTTTTGTTTGGTAATAGTTGCAAAAGTTGTTTGATTTGATAAATTGTTTATTCTTTACTTTTACCGAAGCAAAGATAAATAGTTTAATTGTTCTATAGCCTATAGTTTTCCAATACTAGTTGCAACAACATTAGTTCAAGTGATGTTATCATGGAATCCCAATTGATTCTAATTGCCATAGTTTTAGAACTAAAAATTTGAGCCAAATATGATTTCATTTAATATGCAAAGAAAAATCGAAATTTTTTTTTACCAAAGAAAAAAATTTTAAAAAGTTTAGTTAAAAGTTTCGTTATTTTAATGTTTTAGAAAATGTTTGAAATAAAAATTTTCAATAAATTTTATATTAAAAAAAAAAAAAATTCCAAACTGAAAAATTTTGAATTAAAATTTTTAAATATTTGAAATCTATAAAAGTATGCAAAATTTTAAATTCTCTTCAACAATTCAAAATTTTAAATTCTCTTAGAATATTAAACATTTATTTATTTTTTAATATTCAAAATTCGATTTTTTTCTATTTGAAAATTTGAAATTTTATTCAAATTTTCAATTCAATTAATTTTATGAAAAAAATCTAATTTTGTAAAATATATTATATTTTTCAAAATTTAATAGAAAAAAAGATTTTTTGAAATTCTATAAAGTTAAATTTCATAAACTGAAATTTTATATAAGAATATTTTTCTTATATAAAATTTCAATTTAATTTATAATTTTAGGAAAAGGTTTAATTTTTTCAATTTCAATTTTATTATTAAATTTTTATTGGAAATTTATTTTTTATTAACAATTTAATTTTTATTAAAAATTTTAGTTTTTATTGAAAATTTTAATTTTTTTGGAAAATTTAAATTTTTTTGACATTTAAATTTTTTGGAAGATT
>JACGTJ010000619.1:18793-29104 GCA_014858695.1 Chrysomya rufifacies | reverse complement strand
AAACAGGAAGTTACCAAGATTGAAACCGTCGAAGAAGATGACAAGAAACCGGAAACTACTGTCACAGTCGAAGAAGCTCCTGTTGAAGAAATTCCTGAGGAGGTTAAAGAGCTGCCTGAAGAAGTTCGAGTTATCGAAACAATTTCTGATGACGGTAAGCCTAAGAAGAAAAAGATTCGCACTCGTGTGATCAAGAAGGTCAAGGGTGACAAACAAGAAGTAACAAAAATTGAGACAGTACAGGAAGATGATAAGAAACCGGCAACAACCGTTACCGTCGAAGAAACACCTGTTGAGGAACAGCCAGAAGAAATTGAAGAACTCCCTGAGGAAATTAGGGTCGAGGAATCTACTTCCGATGATGGAAAGCCAAAGAAGAAGGTAGTTCGTACTCGTGTCATAAAGAAGGTTAAAGGAGATAAGAAGGAGTTGACAACTATTGAAACTATAGAAAAAGAGGGTGAAAAGCCAGAAACAATTGTTACTGTAGAAGAATCGCCTGTTTTAAAGGATGATTCAACTCCAATTAAGCAAGTCAAATTGAAAAAAGTTGTTCGAGTTAAACAGCCAGATGATGAAGAAATTGTTGTTGAACTTCCCGAACAGAAATCTGTTATAATGGATCAAAAGGAAGATGGTACACCAACCAAGACTGTTGTTAAAACCAAAATTATAAAGAAAATTAAGGGACCTAAAATGGAAATTACTAAGATTCAAACAGTAGAAGAATTTGAGAAGGAACCGGTTACGAAAGTAACTGTAGATGACTATAATGAGCCGTTCCCGGAATTAATGGAAGAGAAAGTGGTACCCGTTCTTGAGTTACCTGAAGAAAATATCATCGAAGAGTATGATGCCCCTGATGGAACTACAAAAACCAGAAAAATTAAAAAGAAGACTATTAAGAAACCATTAGATAAGAGCGACGAAATCACTGAAATTCAAATTGTAGAAGAAGAGGGTGAAGAACCAAAATACCAAATTACAGTAAGGGAAGTTGAAAAATCTGAAACAGATGTTAACGATATAACACCGTCCTTGGAATTACCAACACAACATACAGTTTTGGAGACTCAAACTTCTGATGGTAAAACAAAGAAGAAAACTGTGAAAACGAGATCATTCAAAAAACCAGTAGATGAAGAAAAGGACGAAATTACAACAATTCAATTCGTTGAACATGAAGACGATGAACCTATAGCTACAGTCAAGATAGAAGAGGCTCCTGCCGACGAGGTAGCCACCGAACCCATACCCATCGAAGAATTACCTGAAGAAGTTGAAGAAGCGGAAATCATTGAAGAAGGTCAAAAACCCAAAAAGAAAATTACAAAGAAACGTACCTTCAAAAAGGATGTTTCTCCTGAGCCTGAATTCTATCAAATTCAAACTGTCGAAGAAGAAGGACAAGAGCCATATTCCATGATACAAGTCGTTAGCGAGGAAGATCTCACAAATATTATCGATATTAGTAGTTTGGATGATGAAAAACAAGAAAAACCCACTAAAAAAACACAAAAACACAAAAAACCCAAGGGTAAGAAAAATTTAAACACTTTATTTACACTTTACAACACTATTTTTTTCTATACATTAAATAGTTATACTCCCAAAACACTTTTATACATTTACACATTCAAAAACAAACAAACATGTTTACTAACATTAAGCAACTTCATTAAAATATTGATATGTACTATAAATTCTTTATCTATACCAATCTATATTTTATTATTAACATTTTATTTATATCTATATGTGTATATTTATATCTCAACAACAATATATTATTTGCAAATTCAAAACACACACACATACTTGAAATTACACCACAAATCTAACAACATTCAAAACATACAGAAGAAAAGCCTATCCAAGAACAGACAAAGGACGAAAAGCCAGTCTATGTTACAACATTCAAATCAATACAAAATGAAGATGGTGAAACAGTAATTGAAACCGAAAATAAGAAGGTCACACAAGAGGAAGGCGTTCTAGTCGAAGAAGTTCTTAGTGACACTGAACCGACTAAAGATGAACAAACCACTCCCTCAAAAATAGAAATTGTCGAAGTCAACGATTTAACAGGTACTTTTTTAAGTTTTTTCTTTTTCTCAACCATTTCTTTTATTTATTAATTGAAATTTTTAAAACGATATCCTTTAAAAGGAAAGGAAAAGGGCATATAAATACTTACATTTAAATAGTGGCATTATAAATAATATTATTTCAAAGTCGAGTCAATTAGATATAGATTTATTAAATCTGATACTTTATTTTCAGTATTTATATTATTTCGATTATTCTGGCTATAGCACAGTTTTTCCAAATAGAGTTTGTAAAGAAAAACTAAAGTTAAAGCTATTGCTTTCTAAAATCTTTTAGAATTTTGTTATGATAGGAATCTTAATAAATAATTTCGAAAGAAAGCAGAATTTCTTTAACAATTTTAAGAACTAAATGCGTTTTTTCAACCAAAAGTGTTGCATTTATATTACCTACTGCTATAATTTTAATTCTGCAGAGGGCAGCAATAGGACTTTGCTAAGGCCATTATTATAACTTTCAAATTAAGCATCTGATAATTAAAGATGGGACGAACAAAATTACTATTTTCATTTTAAAGTAAGTTTTATTTTGATAAAACGGCAATATTTAATCAAATATAGAAGGACTATAGAGACACAAAATAGCGCAATACTATGTTTAACTGGCCGTTCGATTACTGGTGGCATTAAAATCGAGACCTCAAGTAGGTCTAGAGATTATGCTAGATATTCCTTTCCTTGAGATTTTATTCAGGAATATATCTGTAAAGTACGTCCTCAGAATAATCGTATTTGATATGGTATTGTCTTAAGAACGATGATCGGCTTATTACCAATGTTAAATTTTGCCGTAACTTTGATTCCACCTAGAGAAGAATGGAGAGGAAGAACATAGATTAGATAGATGGTAATTGGTGTATTTTCTGAAGATCTGAACTTTTGACATTACGATTCCATTCATTGGCATAGAATTCTCTTTTTTTAGAGGGATTATGTCACCTAAATATTTACGAGCGGTGTCAGATTCAGATTGTCTAATACATGCACAAAAAATAGATGGAATTGAACTAGGCTTGTCTTTCCGTTTGTAATATGTTAAAATGCATGTATAATATTTTGAATTATAGCAGGATTATCAGTCGATATACCTATGTTCCTCCCTTGAAAGAAAATTATAATTATGTTCGTTATTTTGCTATAGCACAATTTTTGGTAGATGTTAGACTTTGTGCAAATAGAAAGTGGACGTGATTTAATTGCAGGCTTTATATTAATCTAATCTTTAGTTTATCGTTCACATTTGACAAACATAATGTGTGTTAGAAAAAATGTTGTAATAATGGCCCTAACAATATTAAGCAAGATCTTGAAATATGAAATTTTAGTTTATTTAAAAAAAATAATAATCAAATTGTGACAGGATATTTGAAGTTGATTTTGAATATAACATTTCCATATAAAATACATCACATTCAAAGATAACTACTTCGAAAGTACTTTTTTCTTTTAGTGTAGAATAAATATTTAAACAAATTTTTAAATGAGCTTTCCAATATACATCGTTTGGGTAGATATTTTTTATAACTATCCTATAATTTACATTCTATAGATATTTTCTAATAAGAAAGTACAACAATAATACATTTATCTCGTTTTTAAACAATAAACATTCCATTCGAAAACTATTCCAATTTAAAAACCCAACTACAAAGACTTTAACCAAAAAAAATTGATTTTAAAATATATATAAAATTATACTAACCATAAAAGAATTTACACTCAAAATGGAATATATTTAAATACAAGACACACAAATATATATTCTTATTTATTTTTCAAACATAATAAACAAAATAAATAAAAACTAACTTGTGTAGTAAAAAAAAACTAACTTAAATATTAATATCACTTTAATACTTACCAAGAGAATTGATATAAAAAATGTTAAAGCACGCATGAAATTCGGTAAACACAAATTAATTTTTGTATTGACATAAAAAATGTGTAAACCAAATTTCATCACAATTGGGAAAAATAAAACATTTTTACAAAAACCAATTTCTATGTTCCCCTAACTCTTTGTATCCAACAAAACAATCAATAAAAAAAAACAACTTTAAACTTATACTAACACTTAGTTTAAGCTTTAGAAGGTGAATTAGCTTAGAATAGAAAAGAAAAGCTCTTCTTTTTCTTTATGAAAAAAAAAAAAAAAAAAAAAAAAAAAAAGTTGAAGCAAATCTTATACAAATAAGTATAAAAACAAATATTTTTTATGTCAACTAGACCAAGATAATAAACCATATACAATTACTGAACCCGATGATGTAAGTGAAGACACAACACAGACAGAGCAAACAGATACGCCCAAAAAACCAAAGACCAAAACCAAAAAGCCCAAAACTACCAAATTCAATGTAATCGATGAACAGCCGGAAGAACAACAACCGGTAACGGTTGAATTTTTGCCCGAGGAAATAATGGAAGTAGAATTACCAACCGTAGAAGAGGTATCCGAAGATGTTAAGGATGAACCTCAAACTACTACCATTAAGAAACGTAAAATTAAAAAGAAGACTGGTGATAAGGAAGAAATTATTGAGGTGATAACCACCCAGAAACCAGGTGAAGAGGAAGAAGTTACAGTGGTAGTAAAGGAGGAAGAAAAGCCGGAAGATAAATTAGAGGACTGGAAGGTTAAGGTGACTGATAGTGTTGTAACGAAACCGAAAGACAAACCTAAGAAAAAACCGACTAAAAAGAAAGTTAAGAAAGACGAACTGGACGAATACATACAATTCCTGATACATCAGGAAATACCTAAGACAGTTTTACAAGAATACAAACGTACCGAATTGAGTCAACCACAAAAAGCCCGTCGCGATTCATCGGTTCCCAAACCGAAACCAATTAAGCTGGTACCCATGAAAATTGAACGTGTCGAGGTTAAGAAATCTCGTATGATTGAAATCACTTCGGTGGCCGAATTTCCACAAATGCTTAAACTTAAAACACCCAAACAAAGACCTGAAAAACCTAAACCCAAAAAGGAGAAGGTACCATTTAAGACCAAACTTAAGAGTTGGATTAACTTTATACCTTATGCCCCTTATAATTTCAAATTCACCATAACTGATCTCGAGACAAAGCGTGGTCAAGGTGTATTATCGCGTAATGTAGAGGAAGCTTTGCTGGTGCTTAAGAAACGTCCTAAGAAATTCAAGCCCACTGAATTCACACCAGAGGAGTTGGAAGAATTTAGTCCTCTTGAGGAAGAAGAACTTCCCGTTGAAGAATCCGAGAAACCTGAAACCAAATATAAACGTCCTAAGAAGGTTAAAAAGGAAGAAGAACAACCTGAAGAACGTAAACTTAAGATTGGTAAAGGTAAAATACCTCAAAACGTAGAAGAACTTGAACAAGTAGAACTTAAACCCGTTAAATTTGAACCAACGGAAGAACCTCAACAAGCTGAAGAACCTAAAGTCAAAGAAGAAGGCAAAAAGAAAAAGAAACCGAAAAAGCCTAAAGAAACAGAAGACACTCCTCTTGAATTCCAACCTCAAGAAATTCAAGATGTCGAATCCGATACAGAGCCTCAAACTAAGGTAGTGGAAGTAATTGAATATCAACCAGAAATAATTGAAGAACAACCGACAGAAGAAAAGGATGAAAAGAAACCCAAAACGAAAAAGAAAAGGAAAATTGTACAAAAAACCGAAAGTGCTGAAAATGTTATTGAAATTATTGAATTACCCAGTGATAAACCAGATGAAGAAGAAAAATTATATGAAATACATGTAACCTCCACACAAGTTGATAAAACTGAAGATACTGAACAGCCCGTTGTTACTAAGAAAAAGAAGAAAGTTGCCAAACTCAAGCCCGAAGAGTTGGAAGAGTTTGTCAGTGAACTACAAGAACAACCTGTCGAAACAATTGAAGACAATTTCTATGAAATTTCTGTAACTGAACTTCAATCCACCGAAACAGAGGAAACAGATGACACCAAGAAAACTATCAAGAAGCGCAAACTTCATCATAAGAAGGGTAAGGAAGAACAAATTATAGAAATAATTGAAGCTCCTACCCAGGAAGGTGAAGAACCTGTTTTCGAAGTAGTAGTCACTAATCTTGAAGGTACTATTATAGAAGACAAAACTTCCGAGGTACCGGACAAAAAGAAGAAAAAACCCAAGAAAATGAAGAGAGATGAATTGGATGCTTATATACAACAACTTATAGAAGCTGAAATTCCAAAGACCGAATTAGAACAATATGAAAAGATAGAATTTGGTCAAAGACCTAAAAAGGCCAAGAAATCCAAACCTCAACCTAAAAAAGAAGAGCCCCAAGAGGGCGAACAGCTTGAAATTGGCGTTAGCGAATTCGAGCCAGTTGAAGAGAAACCAAAACAAAAGAAAACCAAACCACGTTCTAAACCAGAAAAACCACAAGAAATTCCTCAAGAAGAACAAACTTATGACGAATTAAAAGTACATATTAGTGAAACTTCTCCTGAAGAAAAAGAGCATCTACCACAACAGGAAATTGAAAAAATACCAGTACAGGAATTAGAAACTCCTGAAAACCCCGAAGATGCTAAAGTCATTGTAGAAGAGATTACCGAGCAAACTGAAACTATAACAGAGACCACCAAAGAAGGAGAAATTAAAGAAAAGACAAAAACAAAACGTAAGATTAAAAAGAAGGTGGGCGATAAGGAATATGAAGTTGTTGTTATAGAAGAAAAAACCGATAAACAACCAGAAGTTGAGGTTACGGTTATAACTACTGAAATCACTCCCGAACAACCAGAAGAAGATGAAGTTAAAAAGAAACCTCGCAAACCTAAAAAGGTTAAAAAGACTATTAAAGAAGAAGAACTTGATAATTATCTTGTAAGTGTTATAAATGAAGCTCCTGAAAAATTGGAAATCACACAAGTTGTTGAAGACGTCAAGCCTCAGGAGAAGACACAACTCGACGAAACTGATGGTTCAATATACTCAATACAAACAACTGTTGTAGATGAATCTGATACCGAAGAAATTAAACCAACGGAAGAAGATGAAGTAAAGGAAACTCCTAAAGCTAAAAAACCAAAAACAGTTAAAACTAAGAAAGTTAAAGTAACAGAAACAACAGAAGAGAAACTTGAAGATGTACCTCAAGAAATAACAATTTCTGAGTTAGAAGAACAACCAAGCGAAAAACCAGCTGAAGGTGACTTTAAGATAGATGTATCTGAAGAAAAGCCGAAACCAAAACCGAAATCTAAACGTACCAAACCTAAACAAGAAGAAGAAGAAGAAGTAAACGAGTACTCTGTTATTATAGAGGAACTTAAACCAGAAACTGTTACCGAAGATATTGTCGATGAAACTGGTGAGGAAGTTAAGAAGACAGTTACCAAGAGAAAACTCAAAAAGAAGGAAGGTGACAAGGAATATATTATAGAAATTGTTGAATCCTTCGTAGAGAATAAACCCGAAGCAGATGTAGAAATCATAACTACCGAAGTCACACCCGAAGATATACCAGAAGAAGACAAACCTGAACCAATTGTAGTTAAGAAATACAAAAAGAAGAAATCCTTGAAGGATGATCATGATGCTTACATACAACAGTTGATAGAGCAAGAGATACCAAAAACTATATTGGAGGAATATGAACCAACGGACATTGAAAGCAAGCCGAAGAAAAAACCGAAGACTGTTAAGAAGCATCATAAGAAAACTACACAAATTGTAGATGGTGTCGAGGTAACAGTTCATGAATTTGACATCAAAGAAGTTGTACCTAAAGAAGAGGAAGTTGAGGAGCAACCATACGAAGTAGTCGAAGAAGAAACTCCTGCCGAAGAACTTAAACCAGAAAGCTTTGAAGTTGATCTCCAAGAAGAACAACCCATTGAAGAAGGACAACCCAAAGAACCGGAGCAAAAGACTAAGACGAAGAAGATAAAGAAAACTTTGCCTAAGAAGGTGGTTGAAGAATCAGTAGTTGTTGAGGAAGTTGAACAAACAACTAAAGTTGTCGAACAACCTGATGAGACTGGAGAAATTAAGAAGAAGACCGTAACTAAACGCAAAATTAAAACAAAATCTGGTGATGAAGAAAAAGTTTTTGAAATATCCGAAACTACGCACGAAGATCAACCAAACGCTGAAGTTACCATACAAGAAATCATAGAAACCGAAGAAAGCCCAGAAGATATTGAAGAAAAACCTGAAATCAAGAAACCAGTTAAGAAAACAAAGAAAGTACCCAAGGAAAAAGCACAAGACTTTATCATTAATGTAATTGAAGAATATGTAGCACCCACCGTATACGACGAAGAGGAAAAGAAACCTCTCGATGTTAAAGAAGTTGAAGAAACTACTCAAGTTGTGCAGCAAACAGACGAAACTGGTGAAGTGAAAAAGAAAACGGTAACTAAGCGTAAAATTAAAACCAAATCTGGTCCTGAGGAGAAAGTCTTTGAAGTTGTCGAAGTTACCCATGATGATCAACCTAATGCTGAAATAACTGTGGTTGAAATTACCGAAGAAGCTCCTAAGGAAAAAGAGAAACCCAAAGAAAAGAAACCACTTAAGAAGACCAAGAAGATTCCTATAGAGCAAATGGAAGAATTTATTACCAATGTTATTGAAGAATACGTTAAGCCTGAAGAACCAAAGGAAGAACAACCACAACCTGTAGAAGAAACTGAAGATAAGCCCAAAGAGAAGAAACCAATTAAGAAAACTAAGAAAGTACCAAAGGAACAAATACAAGACTTTGTCATTAATGTTATTGAGGAATATGTAACACCCACAGTTTACGAGGAAGAAAAGAAACCTGTAGAAGTAGAAGAAATTCATGAAACTACTGTTGTTCTCGAGCAACCAGACGAAACTGGTGAAATTAAGAAGAAAACTGTTACCAAACGTAAAATTAAAACCAAATCTGGTCCTGAAGAGAAAGTATTCGAAGTTGTGGAAGTTACACATGAAGATCAGCCTAGTGCTGAAATAAGTGTGGTAGAAATTACCGAAGAAGCTCCTAAGGAAGATGAAAAGCCCAAAGAAAAGAAACCAGTTAAGAAACCCAAAAAAGTATCCAAACAAGAAATTCAAGAGTTTGTTATTAACGTTCTTGAAGAATATGTTACACCCACAATATTCGAGGAAGAAGAAAAGAAACCTTTAGATGTGGAGGCAATTCAAGAAACTACAGAAGTTGTAGAGCAACCTGACGAAACTGGTGAAATTAAAAAGAAAACTGTTACCAAACGTAAAATTAAAACTAAATCTGGTCCTGAGGAGAAGGTCTTCGAAATTGTTGAAGTCACACATGAAGATAAGCCTAGTGCTGAAATAACTGTTGTAGAAATTACGGAAGAAGCTCCTAAGGAAGAAGAAAAACCAAAAGAAAAGAAACCAGTTAAGAAATCCAAGAAAGTACCCAAGGAAGAAATTCAAGAGTTTGTTATCAACGTTCTTGAGGAATATGTCACACCTACTGTTTTCGAGGAAGAAGAAAAGAAACCACTAGATGTGGAAGAAATCCAAGAAACTACAGAAATTGTAGAACAACCTGACGAAACTGGTGAAATTAAGAAGAAAACTATTACAAAACGTAAAATTAAAACCAAATCAGGTCCTGAGGAAAAGGTCTTCGAAGTTGTTGAAGTTACTCATGAGGATCAGCCTAGTGCTGAAATAACTGTAGTCGAAATTACAGAAGAAACTCCTAAAGAAGACGAGAAACCCAAAGAAAAGAAACCAGTCAAGAAAACAAAGAAAGTACCCAAAGAAGAAGTACAAGAGTTTGTCATTAACGTTCTTGAGGAATATGTTGCACCCACTGTATTCGAGGAAGAAGAAAAGAAACCTTTAGCTGTGGAGCAAATCCAAGAAACCACCGTAGTTGTGGAACAGCCCGACGAGACTGGTGAAATTAAAAAGAAAACTGTTACCAAACGTAAAATTAAAACTAAGTCTGGTCCTGAAGAAAAGGTCTTCGAAGTTGTCGAAGTTACTCATGAAGACCAGCCTAGTGCCGAAATAACTGTTAAAGAAATTACAGAAGAAGCTCCTAAGGAGGAAGAAAAACCCAAAGAAAAGAAACCCGTCAAGAAATCCAAGAAAGTGCCCAAGGAAGAAATACAAGAGTTTGTCATTAACGTTCTTGAGGAACACGTAACACCAACAGCTTATGAACCTCTAGATATCCAAGAAGTAGAAGAAACTACTGAAGTTATTGAAAAACCAGACGA